>JAUTXW010001458.1:0-202500 GCA_030620095.1 Kuschelorhynchus macadamiae | reverse complement strand
GATGTTTCAGGAGCTGTCTGAACGAGGGCTAAAACGTTGACCTCAGATTCTTCGTTGTCTTTATTGTAAGTTCGCGATCGAGGCTTGTTAAAAGATCCATATTGGCAAAGATTATTTTTAATTTTTTGAAAAATTCTTTTTTCTGGTTGTCTTCACTCGGGATATCTAAGATAAAATAAAGCGAACCAATAAAGTCAAAATGCAGGAAGATAAAAAAGAACTAACCTGTTCAGATAAAGCTCTGCCGCCTGATCTGCATCTTCATTAGACAATATAAAACACGCGTTCATATCATATTTCTCAAAATATTCAAATTTTTGATTCTGAGCCATATTAAAAACAATAATTATAATAGACGTCAAGAAAAATTTAAACGCAATAATGCCAAAAATGACAGCAGTAATGGCTGCCTGATCATATTTTTGTTGGCGTTGCCATGGCTACCACAGCCACCTTCTCTTATTTCGATTGATCTGCTATGCCATAAATCCGTTTAAAGAAAAATGCATTTTTTCATGTTATTTATGAAAATAAATATGACTTATGGTATGTTTTTGAAAAGCTCTCGACACGAAGAATAAGATGAAAAAATAATATATAGGGTCTCCCATTTAAAAAATAGTAGGTTATGCCAATATGTCAAAAACTATGACTCTCAGCAAAAATCTGAGTATGCCACTGAATTCTACGTGAAAAAATCTATAAATACCAGTTGAAACATTTTAAATATATTTTACGATAGCTGAGTTACAGGGGGTGTCCGAAAATGACAAATTTTCAAAATCACCCTGTAGCACGGAAACTAAAATGGTTAGGGCAAATCTGTTTGCGGCCTCTTTAGTTTCATCGAAAAGTAGCACGGTGTCGCGAAAACCGCATCTCTCTATCTCTACTCATAAGCTGGAAACCCCGTAAACCTACGAAAATGGGACACCCTGTACATAGAGCCAGACTCAAAAGGAAAACTCAGGATTTTGAGGACATTGTCCTGGGTGCAGAAGAGAAGCTGAGTGACAAAATAAAAGTACAGAAGGACGAAATCTCCAAATTAAACAAAACCATACTTAACCTTATGGACATAAAGAACGGACTGGTAAAACAAGTTGACGAACTAGAAAATAAAACAAAGTTTCTCGAGAGTAAACTTAGTGAACTAAATGTTTTAAAATCTAACTTACTTACTAGCATCCAAACATTAGAAAAGGACAATGAAGTGTATATGGATGAAATATAAGAAAACCTTAAAGCTTATAAAGATAAGGAAATGTCTAAGTCAAATCTTTGTGATAGTGCTATTCAGTGCCAGTTAGAATTTGTTAAAGTAGGTGGTAAAGGTTTGGCCGCATCAGCTAATGACATAATTAATCAAGACAGCAAGGTAACCCAAATTTTGATTGTATTGGGTCATTATGTGCCCAAGTATGGTAATGACTACCGAATTCAGCATTTTATTAGACTGGATGCAGGATTCATTAATGCAGTTGATGGTGTAGATAAACTTTCCAAAGATTTATCAAATAATGATTTTATTATTGTGGCAGTAGGGTCCAACGACCTCTATAGTAATAGGTTTTTAACAGCAAGTTGAATTCACCAAAAAATTTCTTTTTATATTCTTGTCTGCTCTTTATGTTTTCCATGACAACTATGATTTAAAGATTAATATGAATATTTATAAATTCAATAACAAACTTAAAAATCTTGTTGATAGGGTATATTATTCATCTAAAAATAACACAATTTTATTGATTTTAACTCCACAAAAGGTATAAAAGTCACTAATAAATCTGTTTGTAAAGTTGTGGCTAATATAATTCTATCTGGTCCAATTTATAGACAAAAGAACCTCATTTTTGTAAGTACTGTAAATTTCTCTAGCAAACTTGTAGCTTTAACATGAGTCTGAATGTTTTACTCATTTGGAACCAGCGACAGTTGGACGCTTGTACGAACCATGTTTCGGATTGTGAAGTTAGGAGCTTGATTGACAAAAATAGTGATAATACTGATTGGAATTTTTTTATAGTATCGTCTCCAGTTGAGGAGGGTAACTTAAGAAATAAGCAAAGGTCAGTGTCATTAAGGTACAAGTGTGATGATCTTTATTAATTTCTAGAGAGTATTGATTTTCCTGATCTAATTCTAATCACTGAGCACTGTGTACAGGCACGTGAATGGTGGTGAGGTCACAGCAGCGGTATTTTGTGACTTGTCCAAGGCTTTTGATTGTGTGAGTCATGAGATACTGCTGCGAAAACTTCAGAACTCTGGATTTAGGGGTTTGTCTGGGATGATTTGAGTCATAACTTGAGGGACGGAGTCAGCGGGTGTTTGTGGGGTCATCGGCATCAGAGAATAGAAATATCACTTGCAATGTACCACAGGGTTCTGTACTGGGCCCGGTACTTTTTCTACTTTATGTTAACGATATAACACGTTGACACTAGGGGAATGTTTACACTTTTTGCTCATGACACTACAGTTTTATGGCACTCAGAAACTCGGGGCCTGAATCGTCTAATTTCTGGTGACTTAGTCAGAATAAAGGAGTGGTTTGATGCAAATGAACTCTCTCTCAACAACGATTAGACCTATGTCATGGGTTTTAAGCATAAGGTAAGTTTGATTCCATTTACATTTGGCAGTCTCTGAAACAATAATGAAGTTATGTTTTTGGGGCTTTTGCTGGACTGTGGCTTGAAGATTGAGGTTCATGTTGCATTATTGAACAAGAAATTAGCTTCGGCTTGTTATGCAATAAGAACAATAGTGGGGGAGTTAGATGCAACGGTTGGCAGAAAAGTCTATTTTGCTTTGATGGAATCGAGGTTGCATTATGGAATTGCATTTTGGGGTTTATGCAACCAGGGTCTGTTTCAAACTATTTTCATTTTACAAAAACGTGCAATCAGATATTTGTGTAAGGCAAAACCGAGAGATTCTTGTAGACCTTTGTTCATACAACGAATATTGACACTAACATCTCTATTCATTATGGAGACAGTTAGCCTGGTGTTCAAGAACACAAATGCATTATTGAACCCCAATCCAGCTTATGTTACAAGACAAACAAGTGCGCTACCATTTCCAATTCCAGCCTCTGCACTTACAAAGAAATCTCTGATTTATGAAAATAGGAAAATATTTAATCATCTACCAGTTCACATTAGGTCTCTACCTACAATTTATGTATTTCTTAAGGAATTAAAAAATAGACTGCTAAACAAGGCCTATTATGATCTATCTGATTATTTTAGAGACCGTTTTGAATAAGTTACTATATGTATATGTATATAAATATATGTGATTAGTCTTTTTATAATTATACTGAGTGTTTATTTTAGTTTGTCGACATAATTCTAACTTTGTTCTGGATTAATTTGTACTTACATTTTAATTTAGGTTAATTTATCTGTTTGTGGTTGCCCAGGTATAGAGCCATATTTTAATAATTCTTATATATTTTTTACATTTATTTTGTTGCTTTGTCAATAGGATTTTTTGTATCTTTGGACATTAAAGCTTTTTTTTACTTTGACTGGCTAAAAATCGATGAATGTTTCTGTGTACCTGAATATGCTTTGATTTCAATTTTTTGTAGAGAACCTTGACTCAAGGTATGGAATTTGGGGGTAAACTTGATTTTATGCTTTCCCAAATTCCAGCTCGCTCTAGAATAATTTTAGCAGGGGATCTAAACATTAATTTTAATGGCAAACACTTACTTAATACTATTTTGCTTGCAAATATCCTCACTTCCTATGGTTTAACAATGCATGTTAACTCACCCACTCGCGTAAATAAAACTTCTGCCACTATTATAGACTATATATGTTCTAACTTTGATAATGTGTCATGTTCTACTGTTAATGCAGGTCTTTCTGATCAAGAATGTGTAAAATGTTGCTTTCCATATAAGTCTTTCAAAATTTAAAAAAAAGGCGTCGGCGTAGAATTTTTAGTGAAGCCATTTTTAATACATTTTATGAATTGTGCCTGGGTGTAAATTGGAATGGTATTTAAGCTCCCCTGAGCCTATTTCAGCTGTTTATACAGTTTTATTGAATGTCTTTAACCAAGCTTTTCCATTAAGATTAATTAAGTAAAGATCAAAACGAAAACTCTGGTTAACCAAACAATTAAAAATATCTGCTACCACTTCGTTCACTTAATTATATAAAAAAAAATTGTGATAATTTAGATTTTATTTCATATTATAACAGGTACTGTAATCTGTATCGTAAGCTAATAAGTTTAAAAAAAAAAACTGTAGTATGAAAATAGGCTTTCCAAGGCTAAAAATAAACAGGGAGAGTTGGTTTATTGTAAATGAGCTGTGCAACAGATCTGGTCTTAAAAGTTCTATTGTTGGCATTGACCCTGACAAGCTTAATACACATTATTGTAGCATTGCAGCGTGTTTGGCTCAGGACTTGTCATCCGAAGTTGATTTACTCTTTTATTTTGGAGATTTTTTTTCTCTTGTTTTTTTCTACTTTCATCCCACTCATAAGCAAGAATTAATTGATGCTCTGCATAACATTAGGAACAAAAAATCCAGTGCTGAGGATGACCTTTCTGCAGAAGTGCTTTTGAGGTTACCAGGAATTGCTCTGGATATTTTGGCTGCAACAATTAATCACTCTTGGATTAATGGAACTTTTCCTTCCTGTCTGAAATCAGAAATAGTAATTCCTATACATAAGGGTGGTATTTATGAGGGGCCCTCAAACTATCGACCTATTTCTTTATTATCCACTCTCTCTAAATTAATTGAAAAAATTGTAAAGCAGAGAGTTTGGAACTACCTAGAGTCTCTTAACCTAATTTTCCATAACAGTTTGGCTTTCAAAAGGCAAAGAGAACACATGACGCCATATTTAGCTTTTTGGCTAGTGTTTACACCAATATAAATCAGGAAGATGCGGTGGCAGCCGTATTCTGGGATCTGTCGAAAGTATTTGCTTTCGTGCACCACGGAATACTGTTGTCCAAGCTTGAGCGTTATGGATTCAGGGGCTATGCGCTTGCCTGGTGTGCCTCTTATCTTTCGGGCCGTAGCTAGGTGGTGGCTGTTTCTGGTCGTCGGTCTTCATCTCTAAGTACTGAATGTGGGGTTCCTCAGGGGTCTGTGTTGGTACCTATTTTATTCATAACATATATAAATGACCTAGTCCAAGTAAAAATCATTAGTAAATTCACGCTGTTTGCCGACGATACTTCAGTCTTGGCACCATAGTAGTAGGGTTTAGATGTGACATGGATGACTGGAATTGGAAGGCAATCTGCTCCATGCAAGAACTGTCATAAAGTTTCCGGGTTTATATGTCGACAGTGAACTGCGTTTTGAGGATCACATTGTGGGATTGGGCAAGAAACTTTCATCAGTGCGGTTAGCACTGCGAGAGATGAGTTTGGTTCAGTGGTGGCGCGGGCAGTCTATTTTGCACTGTTAGAATCTCACCTCAGATATGGCATACCTTTTTGGAGGGTATGCAGTCAATATTTCCACAACACCCTATTTATGCTGCAGAAGAGAGCAGTTAGGTTCATCGCATTCAACTGCATCACTTGTGTTTTAAAATCGGCACAACATTCAGCTTCCTGCATGTCAGCAGGATACTCGGCAGGCTTTTGGATTTACCCTTGCCAATACCTACCAGAACACTGACAAAAAGGTCTCTCATTTATGAAAGCAGAAACATCTTTAAACACTTCCCAGTGAACAATAAAACTTCTAGTTCACTAAAGCTTTTCAAGTCATAACTAAAAAAAATCTTATTACTTAAAAGGTATTACAGCCTAGGTGAGTTTTATGCTGATGTATTTGCTTAAGACTACATACATGTACTATTGTTATTATTTAGGTTAAATATCGTTATATCTGTTTTACTTGTTCGAGTTTTTTGATTTTTATTTATACATTATAACCTATATTTAACTGCACGAAGTAGTTTAGTTAAGTATTTTGTTTTGTGATAATCTGATCCCTTTTATTATGGTTATAAATATTGGTTCTTTGTGTTTTTTATTAAGTTCTTGTTTATTCTGTTATTATATTGTTTGTTACTATATATTGTAAGCTATATATATATATATATATATATATATATATATATATATATATATATATATATATATATATATATATATATGCTACAAACAACTATAGGTAAACTACTTGGTAACCCAAAAGGTGAAATCAAATTGGGAAACCACGGAGTATACAGCATTCCGTGCCAGGACTGTGAAAAGATGTACGTGGGGCAAACTAACAGGCGAATCTCAGCAAGAGTGGAAGAGCTCAGCTTTATTTCTACATCAACTGAGCATCAGAAACAAACAAACAACCTCAGCTTTATTTCTACATCATCAGGAAACCGGCCATAAAATAAATTTCGATGGGTGTAGGGAGATTGCCAATATAGAACATTATAAGACCAGAATAATCCGAGAAGCCATAGAAATTGAAAAACAAGCTGATTTAAATAAAACGGACGAATCATTAAAACTACCAACAGTATGGAAGACAATAATCGACAAATCTAAAATCACAAAAAATCAAGCGCAATTAGCGCAACAACAACAGCAACATCCAGAAAACACAAATAACGGCCAGCTGCCGCTCAGATATAGCCTTCGGCCCCGGGTGGGGGTATAAAGGAAGCGTCGCAGTCACTAACACCTCAGTCTCTATTCGAACGCGAGAGCGAAAGCTTCGAAAATGCCAAATGTGATTTTGGCGAAACGTTAGCAAAACGACAGTAGTGAGCTGTATTTCAGGACAAAATTGGATTTTCACTCTTACACTTAAAGAGTTTGCAAACCCATTTTTAATAGCTAGTTATAGTAATAACCAGTAATATCTTATATTTCCATGTATTACTTGTATTAATAACTATTACTGAGTCAAAATGAGTCAAGGTGTACAGTAACTTCCTACGAGATTCGCCGCTCGGTGTACTTTTGTCTTGATTATAAGTTGAAGTAGAAGAGATTTTTTAAGTAAAGAAGTCAAATATAGAATTTACAATGCCCGCTTTATATCTATTATCAGATATTTAATTCCCATCTGGGGCATTTGTAACAATACACATGAAAATAATTCAAAATAAAATAGTTAAGATTTTATTTGGTTTCGAATTTAGGACAAACACAGAAACATTGTACAAAAATCTAAATATAACACAAATAGAAAATTTACTAAAACTAGAACAATCTAAAATGATAAAATTTTAAATCACAAACTAAAATGTAATTCTAAGATACAATATATAATGATGTTCATAGCATGAATACAAGACGATGTAAAAATATATATCTGGAATCAGCCAGAACAGTTGATTGTTAGTAGAACTGTTAAGTATACCACAACTTATTATTTTTTATATATTCTATTTTTTCTGCAACCAATGCTCAAAAGCATTGGAAAAATGCAGGAAAATATCCTAAGTTTATTATTTAAGTCTTTTACTTACCTCGTAAAAGGGAAGTATTGTATTTGTGAAAAAATCACTCTCCCAGATTTTTTCAGATCTTCACGTTTCAGGGTCCCTAGATGACGAAAAACAAGTATTCTCAATTCGGTCGGTCTGTCTGTCAGTTCGCGGAGTAGCTAAAAACTACTTACCCAGTTGACTTCAAATTTTGGTCAAAAATTAAGGGTCATATTTTTTATTTATTTATTTATTCAAAATCTTCCTGTACGACAATGATACTTTGTATAAGAATAGTTATAAAACAAGTAAGCAAAATAAAACTTAAATACTACCTAAGACTACTTTGGATATTAAGACCATTTACGAACAATAAATTCTACACTAATCCAAAACAAAGTCAAAATAATTTAAATATCAACTGTCATGTACTTTATTGAATAAATACATTTATCAACCAAGTACACCTTTAACCTACACTTAAACTGATTAACATTAGTAAAACACCTTATTTCATTTGGCAACACATTAAACATTTTCAAACCTATGATGTTAGGCGATCTGTACATAATCAGAGGAACAAGGATAATAAGGAGGTATATGAAATTTATCTGCATTTTTAGTATTCAATGAGTGCAGGTCACTATTCTTTGGATAGGAGAATCTGTTCTTAAAAATATATAAACATGTTTCCAGGATATATAAACCTGTTAAAGGTAAAACATTAAAATGCCTAAACAATTCTCGGCATGATGTTCTAAAACCGACACTGCTATGCATCTGATAATTCTCTTCTGCTTTATAAACACATCTTTTGATTGAGTAGAAATGCCCCAAAAGAACACCCCATACCTAAGAACAGACTCGACTTGAGCATGGTATAACATTACAAGCTGCTTATGTGATAATATGTTTCTTAAATTTAATAAGATATAAAAAGCTGAATTCAGTCGTGACATTACATGGTTACAATGTTCTTTCCAATCTAGACAGGAATCCATATAAATTCCTACAAACTTTACACAGTTTGCACTATTTATTTTTTATTATTCAATTTTAAATCTAAACCATTATACTATCTTTGTCTCATATGAAATCTAACATATTGTGTTTTACTCAAATTAAAATATAGGGAGTTATAACAAAACCAGTTGTACAAATTACCGACAGCCACATTCACTCTATTTTTCAATGAATCGTCTGACTTATCAGAAGCCAACAAAGAGGTATCATTCGCAAAACAGGTAACATGCATATCAGGCACCACTCCAGGCAATTCATTTACATAGAGCAAGAAAAGCACAGTGCCCAATACCGAGCCCTGTGGCACACCCATTATACAAGGCACACACTCTGAATCGTATCCATTGCAGCGATCATTCATGCACTCCATAATATTGCAGCTTAGCCAGCAGCTTATCAATTGACACAATCAAAAGCCCTGCTGAGGTCACAGAAAACCCCAGCACTCTCCTGCATCAATGAAGTGCACTATTTCATCATACAGTATGTGCATAGCTGAATGAGTGGATTTGGAGTTTTGGAAGCCATGTTGTATGTCAGAAATTACATTGTGAGTTCTTAGAAAAAGAAGAAATCTGTCCAAAAAACAATATTCAAAAGGAAAAGGAGGAGCAGATTGTCACAGGCCTGTAATTTTCAATTATCTGCACGTCATCCTTTTTATGAATAGGGTTAATTTTTCCAGTTTTCAGAGATTCTGGAAATTTTCCAGTACAAAAAGATAGGTTAGTTAAATAGACCATTGGGCGCGCAATTGCAGACAATACTTCACGAACAACACAGTTGGGTACATCATCAGAACCAAATGATTTTTTATTTTTCAGTGTCCCCATTATTAATACATAGAATTCTTCTTCCAGAAAGGGATGCACACATTTTTTTTATCGTCAAGACGATTGTTAAAATAACTTACTTTTGTTATATGAATTATTTGCTAAAAACAAATGTTGAGTTATATTAATTAACTGCTGCATTTTTAAAGAATACATTAAAAGAATTTGCAACAGTATAAGGACAGTCTAAAGTTTGTTGCAGATCTTCAGTTTAAAGGATAAATTATGTTCGTTCTTTGTCTTGCCAGATAAATTATTTATAATATTCCATGCAGAAGAGACAGTATTATTCGCATTTGATATTTTTTGTTGATAGTACTGTCTTTTTGTATCATTTATTAATTTTTGATGTGTCTTTTTAACATTTTTATATATTTGTTTTAAGTTCAAGTCAGTATTATTTTCTGTCAAATTATATAAATATTTCAAGTTCCTGCTTGACCGCCTAACCTCATCACTAATCCATCTCTTATTGTTATTCATGTTGTAGCATTTTTTAGTGGAAAAGATAATTCAAAGTAATATCTAAAGACATTATAAAAATATGAGAAAGCAGTGTCAATATCCAAAATATCATATAAACTATGCCAATCCTCATTTAGCAGTGCAAATCTGAACTCATTGATCGAATAGTCGTTAAAACATCTGGAAAAAATTATGTGCATTGTCTTTGAAAGCAGATTCCCAAATTAGCAAAAACTGATTTGTGGTCACTCAGAACGTTACCTAACACATAAACCTCCTTGTGAGCAAAATTCAGAAATAAAAGGTCTAAAGTGGATAAGGCTGAATCAGTTACTCTAGTAGGACTCTTAACTACATAAAAAAGATTAAACTCTTGACAAATATTAGACAATTCAACAAAATCCCTACAATTCACATTTAAAGTATTACAATTAAAGTCTCCGCATAATAGTATTTTTCTATTAGCCCTAAATACATGTTGCAGTTCAAAGGTCACACCACATACTTCAAAAATCTTCTCCTTACAGAACCTGTCCAATTTTATAATGCTAAAATTTATTTAAGATTTTAGCCAAATGGCAACTCCTCCGCCTTTACAAGTTTGCCTGCAGTAGTGTATAGCTAGGACAAAATTTTCAAAATAAAAAGATACTATGAACTCTTGAGAAGCCCAGGTTTTGGCGAGACACAGGAACAACATCTCAGTTAGGTCATCCAGATCACAATTAATTTTGTTGCATTTTGACTCATTTAGCGCTTGACAGTTTAGAAGCAAAAGTTGTGGATGCTGATCTGGCCCTCTTACCGAGTCCGTATTTATCTCTAAGACCATGGTCGATGCCTCAATTGCCAAAAATTTCTAGCATCATGACCGTTCTGATTCTTGCTAGAGAATTTAAATGGCCTGACAATCACATTCTCTGACCACAAGTTGGAGTCAAGGATATCCTTTTCCAACTGCGGGTTAATGGTGACCTTGTATGCTAACCTGGTTTGTGTATCTCCTCGTTTATGTGGTAGAATCGGATCACATGACATCACAGGAAGTAAAAAAGTTTTTCTACTGAAGATTCAAGACTTAAGTTGTAAGTATATAAAATATTTTTCTATGTTCGGCAGCGGCAATTAAGGTGGTTTTTTTTATTAGAATCCTACCACTTTCCTTTCCTCAGATTTTTTGTTAGAAAGCTGAGCAGCCTACCCTGAAGTTCCAACCAGATCCTCTGTCAAATTAATACATTTGTTTAGGGTATTTCTAGTACCTGCCTCGAGCATTGTATGATCAGTTTTTGACGGTATATCTGGGGGCCACAGCATTAAATGTTAACTGTTTGCAAATTTTTTCATTTCTGTCTTTAAGACAATAACTTCAGATTCCAACATATCACACTTGTCTCGTAATTTTTCCATACATTTTTTAATGCAAGCATTTCAGTTGCAATACTCTGTTGTTCCAGTGGTATACTTATGGCATTGGATATAGAATCTCGCATGTTGGAAGCAACCTTGTTTGACTTTTTTAACTCTTTAACTGACTCATTTATATGGGGACGACCTGGTAACATTTTGGTAAAAATCCAATATGGCGAAACAAAATGGCGGCTTAGTGAAATGTTAAAAAAATTATTATTATAAAAACTACTCATCCAATTTATCTCAAATTTTGCAAAAATATCAAGTACTATGTTGGAAAGAACTGGTAACAAATAAAATTTTTGTAATCATGAAAAAATCACCCCTCACGTTTTACAAATCTTCCAAGTTTTAGCGTCCCTAGTTGCCAAAAAACATGTTTTATCAATTCCGTCGGTCTTTCTGTCAGTCTGAGACTTAGCTTAAATACTACTTACCCGATTGACCTTAAATTTTGACCAAAAATTAAGGGTCATATGGGGATGACCTGGTAATATTTTGGTAAAAATCCAATATGGCTGAACAATGTTAAAAATAATTTGTCAGCGTGGTGTATTATTTGAGGTTAAGATCTGGTAAAAAAAAACAAGCCTTTTCCTAAAACGTCGACGTTTCGGAACTTAATTTGTGCACCCTCAGGACAAATGTACATATATCCTATAACCTGCATGAAACCCATATTATTAGTCTAACTACTACATTGGTCGGCACATATTTACCATATATTAGTTTCTAAATAGTTTTCGTTAACAAACCTCTTGATGTTATGTTACAGCGGTGTATTATTTGGGGTTAGGGTCCAGTATAAAAAACAAAAGGCTATTTTTAAATAGTCGACGTTTCGCAACTTAATTGTTGCATCCTCAGGACACATATAGATTCTATATCCTGCATAAACCCCATATTATCAGTTTTTACCTACTCCGTTGATCCGCAGATATTTCCCAGATATTATGTTTCTGTGATTTTCGTTACCGATCCGCTTGTTATGTTAGAGTGGTGTATTATTTGGGGTTAAGGCCTAGTAAAGAAACAAAAAACTTTTGCGTCGTTTTGTCGACGTTTGCAACTTTATTGTTGCATCCTCAGAACACATATATAGATTCTATATCCTGTATGCAACCCCTATTATCAGTCTTTACCTACTACGTTGCTCCGCAGATATTTTCCAGATATTAAGTTTCTAAATGGTTTTCGTTAATGATCCTCTTGTTTTTATGTTATAGTGGTGTACTATTTGGGGTTACAAGTCAGTAAAAAACAAAGTATTTTTTTTAAATTGTCGACGTTTCGCAATTTTACTGTTGCATTCTCAAGGCACATAGATTTTAGATCTTGCATGAAACTCTAATTATTAGTCTTTACCTACTCAGTTGGTTCATGGATATTTCCCAGATATTAAGTTTCTAAATGGTTTTTGTTAGCGATCTTCTTGTTAGAGTGGTATATTATTTGGAGTTAGGAAATATCTGCAAACCAATGGAGTAGGTAAGGACTGATAATATAGGTTCCATGTAGGATATTAAATCTATGTGTCCTGAGGATGCAACAATAAAGTTGTGAAACGTCGCCATTTTAAAAAAGGGCTTTTGCTTTTTTACTGGATCCTAACACCAAATCATACACCACTTTGACATAACAACAAGAGGATCGTTAACGAAAACCAGTTAGAAACTTAATATCGGTGAAGTATCTGCGGAACAACAGAGTAGGTAAAGACTGATAATATGGGTTCCAATTTAAAATGGCAAAACAAAATGACGACCAAATAAAATTTTTAAAAAGTCAACTTAAAAAAATCTTGTTCTTGATTAAATTTTGCAGAAAAATTAAATGTGATATAGGGATAAACCGGTACGAATTCAACATGATGTAGCAAAATGGTGGTATGTGTTAATGTAAAAACTACTTATTGAATTTATTTTAAATTATGCCCAAAAGTCAAGTGTGGCATAAGTAGAAAGAAAATGGTAAAATATAAGAAGAATTCAATATGATGGAACAAATAAAAATGAAGACAGTATATTTAACACATATATACTGTGACTATGTACTGAACTAAATTGGGTCACATTTCACTAATCCTAACAAATGGAAAAAAATCATAACGAGGGAAGTTCCGGGTAAAGAAATTGACTGATTTTTTGTTATAAGGTTATGTACCTAATTACAATACATTTTATGCATGTATTTAAATACTGCATTAAAGGATTCTGTTTAAAAAAAAAACTAGGTATATACTTTATTTCGCTTTACCAAAAGGTGGAAACTCTAGACAAAATATTTAAAAAATCTAATGATTTAGAAGTAATACCTAAAACAAAACAGTAAAAGACAATACATATTAAAACAGGGTTGGCAGGTATAGGTCTTTTAGAACCTAGGTTTTTTTTTAAAAAAAACCTTAATCCGCAATTTAAAAAATTAGGTTTTTTTAAACAGAATTAAGGAATGTTAGAAGAAACTTAGTTCTTAGTTTTTTTTATAATTTAAAGGTAATTTATTTTTAAGATCATTATAAAATTATGTATTCTATATTATATCCCTTGCGCCATCTTTTAAGTATAACTGACAATGAAATTAAATATAGTAAGTAAATCTGTAAAATTACAGGTGCCCTTAATAGAGAAGAAGGAAAACTATTATACCAACTTCTAATATTTTATATTTTACTTTCGTTGGTAAAGTTGGTTTCTGGTGAGGTAGGTTTTAGGTAAGTACTTCCCAGAACCATATCAAAAATTATTTTAGTTTAGTGTGTGTACTGTGTAAGAGTGAAGTTATATTTGTTTCAATTGGACACTGGGCAGTGAAAATTTGGTAAGAAACTGTTGGTACATACTTTATTGTAATAGATTGTTGATTAATGTAATTTAATGATTTAATATTTACTTAGGCTGGTTACCTATGAATTTTGAAGAGGTAGAGAAGTCTGATATAGATGTAGAGATGAAGGAGGTAAATAAAAATGATACCACCGATACCAAAATGTCTGAAACTATAGATACAGTCACAGATGTGAAATAGCAGACTGCACTAGTACCAGTTCCGCTTTAACATCAAAATCAACTCTAATAATACCTAAAATTACCAATGGTAGAAAAAGCGCTGTGGATATTTGAACAGTTTTTATAACAGAGAAGGAGCCCCAAAAGTTTAAGTCTGCAATATGTAAACACTGCCTTAGCTATGTTAACTATAACAAAAAATCTGAATACACAAAAAACATATTGCTCCAGTTTTAAAAAACAGATGTGTGGTACTTCTTTTGAAGATCAGCGTGACTGGTTTCCTTCAAAACGACCACATTTTGGATCTGGAACCACTTCAGAATCAAAGTAAATTAGGTTTTAACTTTATGGCCTCTAATTATTTTATTTGTTTTTATGGGATTTTTTTATTTTTTTACAGGCCCCCAACCATCAATTAAAAATTTTGCAATTCCATTATTACCTGATAGAAATTCTGAAAATGTAAAAAAAAATTAGTTTTGTATTTCTATAAAACTGGTACCAGTTTTTTGCGTGTGGAAGATGAATATGTACAAAAGGCATTCAACGTAAGTCGACCAGGTACAGTATAATACAAATTAAAAATCTTAGTTTTTCACATTTACTTATTAACATTAACTCATTATTGTAGGGGTATCTCTTCCAAAAAGAAAGCAGCTGGCAACAAAATATTTAGATATATGCTACAATGAAGTAAAAACGAAAATTTGTAAAGAAATGCCAAAAAGTTTATGCGTGGTTTCTGATGCATTATGTTTATAGATCTTTATTTTTTGTAAATTATAGGTGAGCCCATTATAAATTATATGGCAGCTTCGCCAGCAGGCACATAGTTTGTTGAGTAGGTTAGTACAGGTGCACAAGGCCATAGTGCAAATTAGATCGTGAATGACATCTGTAGAGTCATAGAATCTTTTGATTCTTCAATTTTAGTTGCTGGAGCTCTTACTGATAATGCAGCTGGAGGTAAATTAGCCTGGAAAATTTTGGAAAACAAATTTCCAAATAAGTTTTTCCATGGCTGCATCTGCCATTGTCTGCATCTGTTATTGAAAGATATATTTGGAGAAGATACGCAGGACAGGTAATTACCTTTATAATGAATAAGTAAGTACCTACCTAAAAGTATAGATTGTTTTTTTTTCAGATCAACTCTTTGAACCACTAGCAACTTTTGCAACCCAATGCAAAAATATTGTTTCTTAAAAACCATCATGTCCTCAATCATGAATTGAGGGAGTTACAAAAATTTTGGTTACTATATATTTAAATAAATAATTTTTTATATTTGGTAAAACCCGCAAATACCAGATGGGGAACTTTGCTGGATTGTTTTAAATCAGTCCTAAAATCAGAGGACATCCTCAATTAACTAGTTAACAAAAGAGACTTTGTGTCTGGGGCACCTTCTAGTCAAAAAGAATCTAGGCAAAAGATAAAATCTACAATATCAGATAAAAATTTCATTCCTAATTTAAAAAAGGCATTTTTATATTGGAACCAATTAATGTTTTAACAAAAAAGTTTCAAGCAGATAGTGTCCCAATATCTGGGGTTTTTGCAGAGCATATGTCAGAAGAGCAATTCAAATTTATTAGAATAAAGATTGAAGTAAGTTACCTTTACCTATTTGAATATTGCACATTATTTTTCAATTTGATACACACTATTTTAAGAAAGTTCTCAATTAATTTATGGGGAAGCACATGGTTTATGAAGAATCCCTACAGGTAGAATTGGAGGATTTAATAGTAAACTATAATAATGACAACCACGAGGCAACCTTTTGCCAATTAAATGACTTTCATTTGTGAGCAATCACTGAGAAAGAAAAAAACAGTTTTAGGTAGGTGGAAAAGTAGAACTTCTTTTTCTCATATTTATAGAAATATCTATAACTAAGCATTGTTGTAATAGTTGTTACAGTCATTTTATAAGTATTAAATTTTTGGAAGCTGGATGGGAATGATTACTCATTAAGTAGTACCAAACTGGCATTACAAGTTTTTTCGATGGCCATCTCCAGCTCTCTCTCCGAGCGTAATTGTTCTACGTTCGGGTTTATTCACATGAAGTTAAGAAACCAACTTTCTAGTGAAAGGGTAGAAAAATTAGTTAACATAAAAATGAATGTAAACATTCTTTCAAAAGAAAGCAATGAAGGCAGTGACACTGACCTCAGTAATGACAGTGAAGATGAGACTAACTAGATAACTAGAAAGAAGAAAAGAAATATTTTTTTTTCAATTTATTTTTTATAGTTTATGTATACGAGTTATGAGTTATTTTGTTGTTTGTTTTATTATTTTGTGTTAGTGTGCTAAACTTGGCTACACAATAAAGGTACGGGTACTTACCAGAAAGTTCCTACTCTGTGTTGTATTATACATTATAGGTAAGAGGTACCTAAACCCAGTACTACCTACAGTCCTACATAAACCTTAAAAAACTTATATAAACCTAAAGATGTTTTGAAATATAAAAAAACCTTAAAACCTAAAAAAAAATTTTGAAATCCTAGCTTTTTTCCAACCCTGTATTAAAAACAAAATTAAAATATAACTGCTTGACACCGAACAAAAAAAAATTAAGAAAAAAAGTTACAATATAAGTGCTTTTTATTGTTTTACAGTTTTACATACCTGCAATATTCTAAGATTATTTTTAAATGCATAAGCATATACAGAATAGAGTTTTAAAAATGGTGCTATTTTTGAAAATGCATTTGCTATATTATCAAATCCCTGATCTAATTCTTCTAACAGTTCTTTATTTAACTTATAAATTGTGTTTATATTTCCAAACAGGACTTCATAATCATCTGGTTTTAGTAACCTTTTCTCTTGCACTGGCTTCATAAAAAAATTAATTATAGTTTCCAGTTGTTTAACATATTTAATTTCACTATTTACAATCTCTAATAAGGCTTTTTCCCTTTTAAAATTTCTGGATTCATCTTCGGAATTCCATTTAATCTCATCAAGACAGTCAAATACTCTTTTTCTGGTCTTTGAAGTTAAAATATTTCTATCGTTGAGTACTTTTTTCAATTCTACAGTAAGTTCTATGCTTGCTTTAGGAGTATGAGGATTATATGGTACTACACTTTTAGACTCGTTGCAAATGTTTTTGACCCGAGATTCATTTTCTTCATAAGTAATCTGTTTACACACATCTTTAGGAATTAGAGGTGCTATATGTATCACTAATTCTGGTTTACTAGAAGAACTCCAAGGCGTACACATATTGAAAATAGAAAATTTTTGAACAGGATATTAGCAAATTTTTATATGGAAGAAATGTTACAAAGGTTATTTTACTTTAATAACGTTAACGTTTACTTTCTTGACATATTTATAATAGTTGTCCCTAGCTTTTAAACCCAAAACTTTAAGACAAGATAAAATGTTATACCCTAAACACCAAACAAATCCGACAAATACAAAATTACAAATTCAAATCATAAAAATTAAATAAATGACATTTATTTAAGGAACGACATTCAGGGATGTTCAAAAGTTGACAATTGTGCATTTTGTGCCCAATTTGATTTCGATTTGCATAATGTGCCCACGAGGCACCAAATATGCACAATCAGTTCCTGTCTAATTATGCAAAGTTTTGTCTTTATATCATTTATGTTTTAACATGTACTTTTAACAAATACTAATATTTAATTTTTTGTTCGATTTTAATGGCAATTTATGATAAAAATTAAATTGCTGTATTAACTTACGTTTTCATTTATACATATTACCAAAATCCGAAAATAAATCATCATGGCACCGCGGCCCCACGACTACTTTACAACATGGCTTAACCTAATTTAAGGAGAGGGCAAAAAATTGCCCAGCTCTGTCAAATGCACAACTAAGAAGATCCTAGGAACAACCCTGACGTCATTTAAACCGTTTTTTTGCGAGGTAACCACCAGTAACTACCAGTGTTGCCAGAACATTTTGATAGACGGTAATAGATAGGCGTTCGAAAAGGTAATAGATTTTGAACAAAGGTAACAAATTCTTTTAGAAGATTATTTTAGTTGAACACTGGGCTTTACCAAGCATAAACAATAAAATATAATAATAAAAAAAAAGCTGGCGGTTATTCCGTATACGGTGATTTGTTCATTTAGCTATTCTCCTACATAAATAATTTTTGCTCATTAGGGTTTTGTAATGTTTTTTATTTCGAGCCTTGAGTAAAAAAATAATAGATTTCATCAAAAGGTAAAAGAATAATACATTTCTCCAAAAGGTAGCAGATCTGTTACAATTGTAATAACCTGGCAACACTGGTAACTACGGTTAGCGTCTACGGTGACGTCATAGTATGTTTCGAATTTTGATATGTAGTTCCATTCTTTGACAACTGACAGGTTTAACGGTTATTTGGATTTTTTTTACATTAAATAGTCGGCTAGAAGTTTCCAGTATTTCAATTAATGGTTTAAATATGTATTAATGCATTACATTATGCTTCCTTTAGTTCATTACTTGATAATGATAAACAAAACACAAAACAAGGATAAATTAATTCCTCCATACACTTTTTTTATAAAATTAATTTAAAAAAAACAGAAAGTTTGAAAATTAGCAAAGATGAGGATGGAATGTGGCTTTACTGACATCTCACTTATTTTCTTTCCCTATCTTTTAGTTGCAATTAAATAAGGATAGTTACCAAGTAACCATCTATGGAAGCTAGTTAGATAGTATGGTATGTCAAACGTCATTAATAACGTCATGGTTAGACGACGATTTACAAGAAAACGGGGTTAGTGCTAACCAGAAGTAAATATTTTGATATGGTTACCTCGCAAAAAAATTATTTTAGGCCGTATTCCGATTCCAAACCAGTGGCGGCTCGTGGATTTAAGAACGCGTGAAAAGCATCGTATCGAGGTGCACAGCCCCATAGGCAAAAATAACACCGCAGGTGTAAATTTTTAGGGGTGCCACTAGGCCTTAGGGAAATAATATAAGTTTATAAAATTTTAAATATATTTGTTATAAAAATTTTAAATATATTTTTTTGTTCTTAAAAAACAGTTATGTACCTATATCTTATGCAAAACTGCTTCCGCCTTCAACGATCCGAAGGCACTGCAGCAGTAGTTTTATGCATGCCACTCCCATCTCTATTTGGCTTACGGATATTCACCATTGCGTTGCCATAGCAACTGCCGTAAGCGTAAACAGATCTAAATTTTTGTTTTATAGTCTAAGGAGGGGGCACAACGCAGGAAATACAATAATAATTTAAATGACGATCATAGCTAAACTAGAAATTATGCGTCTTATATAAGACCGGAGTTAGGGGTGTTTCAATATATTGTTATTAATGCTTATTGCTCCTGATGATTCAATGTTTATATATTTGATTTTTGGCTGTTATGGAGAAACGGGCATTCCTGGAAGGCCTTACTTATACGACATCCGACAGCACTCTAGTATTTAGTGAATACATCCCTTTTCATTTTCATCAATAAGTAAACGTAGCCCTGAAAGTTCATAGTAAACTCTGGACACCTGTTATCGGATAGAATTTCAAGATTTAGTTTAAATAAGTTAAAAAAAATAATGTTTTTAAACGTTAATTTCAATATTTAAATGTATTTATTAGTTAATCCGATTCTTTTTTGTTTTCATACCGTCAACAAGTTGGTAGATTTTAGGTCTTTTACTGTTTAAAATCCCGTTGTACTATTTGTTTATGTTTTTTATTTTACTTATATAACATGGTATCATTTATCATTCTCTTATAAAAATATCTAAACCAAAAACAAAAAAATCATAATATCAAAAATAAAACTGCTTAGTCAAAATTGACTTATCTTGTAAACGCAAACCGCGCGCTTTGCTGAACACTAAAAAGAGCAAAGAGCGAGAGTTCGCTGCTCCATAGAGCGACCAGATGATTTACTTTTTTACCAGATTTAATTTTCTACAGTCGACCAGGCAAGTCTTGAGACGGCATTGGAGCACGTGACAAAGAAGTAGACCTTTTGAGAACCAGAAAAAAGAAGGAAAAATCATTATATATGGAAAAGGACATTAGAAACTAAAGGCAATCAATATAAAAATATCTCATTAGATTTCCCCAAAAATTGGTTTTTAGGTATACCCTATATTGATAGAAGACATATTACAGTTATTGTAACAATGAGAACAGGTCACTGTCTCACCCCCCAACACCTTAACAGATTGGGGATAAAAAAAACTTCATTCTGTGAATGTGGAATGGTAGGCAACCTTCATGTCCTTTTTAAATGTCATAATAATAATACAAATCTTTATCAGACCTTAATAATGCAGAAAATAGAAGCCCCAATTTCAATACATTCTTTATTGCATAACATAAATAACAATATAATTAGAAAAATAATACAATTTCTAAACAACAATAATATAAAGTTGTAACTCTACAGGGGGTATATTCCTCCTTTTACAAACCTATCCTCTTGATCCGAGGTCTCATTTCAATTGTGATAGTTCTGCGGAGACTCGGGAGCGAGAAGAGTCTTATCCTGTATTGTACTGTCTGTCTAACTAATATCCTGCTAAAAGTAATACAAAAAGGATAGGAGAGTCCCTCCGACGCGATTTAGTTCGCAATCCGAAGAAAATAGAGACACTAGGCCTGGCTGAATACTTAATAGTGTAGGCCATATCAAACGAACAAACGAATGAACGAACGAAAAAATTAGTTGAATTATGTAGATTTACAACATTGAAAACAACCACTCTCACTAATAGTTTATAAGTTCTCAAATTACCCCCGAGGGGTTGAAAAACCACGACCGTAGAAGTACGTTCCGACTTATACAGAGTGAGCCATTTATAGCAAGTATTTGATGCCTAGTTTTGATACCAACTGAATGTAATTATAACCATAATTACAATAATAAATGAGCCGTGTGAAACAAAAACATGACAATGAAGTAGATGATTCTTCGGTATACCAGGGGGGTTAGAAGTAGCATTATTATAATGTTTTTCTTTAGAGGAGTTATTGAGTTCTATATAAAGTAAAATGTCTCTTATTTTGTATGTTTTATGGTTTCATTTCCTATATTAATATCATAATGGCAAAAAAAATCGGGTCCAGAGTAGTTTTAATTTTCAGTAGTGCCGCTGATTTTAAACCCTTGTAGCTTTTATGCTTAAACTGAACTGATAATCAACATCAGGGATCATTGAGATTTTCATGTATTTTATATATAGAGTGTGATAGTATTTAATGCGCGGTTTTTATTTAGGCCTCCGTGACTCCAGAAACGAGGTGTTGTTTATACATTTTCATTGAAATGACATTGGTAACGTTAGAGCTTTGAAGGATTCGAATCCTTTAGAAAATTCAATTTATGGATTCAAATCATTTTTAGGATTCGAAAACGTTCATTGAATTCTGTCTTATGGGGGTTCATGATTTGTATTTTTTATGTATGTACATTGATTAATCCGCTATGGTTTGACCAATTTGGATGAAATTTTCAGACAATATTTAGGATGTTACCGGTGTGATCTCCCAGCAAGCATATTGAAAAAATGTAAAAAATAGCGCAATGACCCATTTTTTAATTGTTCTCGATGTTACATTGATGATTGATTGATTACATGAACATATTTGAGTTCACTAATTCACGTTCACCGTTTTGTCAGAAAAAAAAAGTATGTATGTTACCATTGTGTAATGTATAATAATAAGACATGTTATTATACAATACAACGCACTAAAAAGTGAAAAATAATATTTTATTTCATCTGGAAAACTTTACTCTGTAAAGTCGGCGTTAAACTAATAAAGACAGTAACAGATTACACTCGTGTTATTAGACATCAAGTCACTCAGTACATTAATATATTTTTATTATTAGGTAATTAAGAATAAGTTTGGTGCCGACTTTGCAAAGTATAATTTTCCATATGAAATAAAGTATTATTTTTCACTTTTTAGCAGTGGCGGCTCGTGGTGAATTATATTGGGAGGTCAGTAACAAAAATAAAAATCTTATCTTTAAATTCTCTTGAAGTTCAGGTCTACTCTTCGTTCTTTAGAATTGGAAAAATGCTGAATGACACGTTCGTTAAAGTTGCATGCACTTTCCTTTTATAAACGATTTCTCGATATTTAAAATTGCTAAAGCGTATAGTCTATCTTGGCCCAACTCTTCAACAAAATTTATAAGCCCTCGAAAAACCCCTGGATATTCAGACAAAGCCGTTTCATCATGGCCACGTAGTGCCAGCTCGAATGCCCCACAAAATTTTACACAATCTATATATTTTTTTAAATATAACGATTTTTGGATACATTTTCATTAAAATCTCTAAAGGATTTTCTATAAGCTGTGACCGTAGCATAGTTCACCGAACATTTCATGTGATCTGCAGAAAACCCATGTTTTTTATTTTTTAAGTGTTTTAAGTCTGTAACAACGGTTTTGCACCATAACGAGTCCCACAAGTCCTTAGAAAACAACAAACAAACATAACAGTAATGAGTTAGAGACTTCACAACCACATATCCAGTTAGCTAAATCGTACATACTTTTGCGAAAGTTTCAATGAACCTCTTTATTTTTGTGTTTGCTAGTTTGTCGTATACTAAGTTCTGGCAAATTGCGACCACTTACCTTGAATTCGATTATTTTCTTAAAATTAAGTTCATTAGCACTCTTTAGTTGTTTAATTTTTTGCACTACCGACATTTTATTTCATCTAAATTCACAACCCAAACATAGACCACTTTGAAATTGATTATTTTTGCAAAATTAAGTTCGTAGCACTTTTTAGTTGTTTATTTTTTTTGCACTAGTTACTACCAACATTTTACTCACACATGGATTATAAAAATAAAAACATATATATTACAAAAAACAATATATAAATCAGTTCTCATCGATTAAAAGCATCCGAAACCATATCGAGTTAGAATATCGACCGCGCGACCTCTGAACAACTGAACTTCCGCATGCCGACGTGATGCTGCGACCGATCGATCAAATTATGAGAAGAGACCGGCTGATGAACCAAATCGCGATTTCATATTCCATTTGCTATCCCGTTCGGCTACCGCCCGGTATCTTCGGGTACTTTCGTCAAGTTTTAAGGTAATTAGGGCAATTCGGAATGCCCAGCCTAGCTTAGTATAGCGTATTTTATTATGCCTAAGGAACGTAACGAGACCATTCGAAACGCCGCGCGCGGTTAATAGTGATATGGGGATATCGGGATACCAATCATATATGATGATATGATCCCAGTTATAACTTGTCGAGGATAGAAGTAGTGCGTATTGTGTCTGTACTATTACGGAAATCAAGAAATAATAGAAGCATTTAAAGGCTAGTATATACAGATTTATAGAAATGGGCCGGTGCACTATAATTTACTCCTATTTTTCCATTTTTGCTTTAAGTCGGAATATCCAAGAAAAAAACGATCTGTTAAATTAAAACCTATTAATCACAATACTCAAATGAACGTAGATATTATAGTTCCGTAGAAACCAAAATTCCATGTTACTATGTGTGCCCCTCCTTTATATACAGTTCATTTCACTTAAATACTTTCGAGAGGAAATAAGAGCGTAACAAAACAAACTGACAACAATAAGTGCAGCATACATGTTTTTCCCAGAAAAAAATTAAAAAACCATCTTGTTCTAAATAAATTTAAAGAAAGTTTGCAAACACTCACAAAACCAAGAAATGTCCCCGATGTAAGCATTCGCTTTATAAAGCCAATGATAGTATAATATAATAATATACCTTAATAAATACTTAATGTAGCCTAAAATATTCCTAGTCATATACAACTTTTTTCAATTCTTTGCTTAGTGGGAGCAAATCAGATAAATTGTTTTTTTTTCAATTTTCAAAGCTAATAAAACCTATGTATAAATGGTTTTCAGCTAGCTATACCGAAAAAGGAATATCATTCTTTGACTGTCAAAATAATGGTGCGATTTCCAACAGAGCCCATGGGAATCTACCACTGCCCATTTATCAAAAAACCATCTAGTAGATTTCACAGGCTTGTAATGACTAAAAGAAAACTAGTGAACCATTGCAGAAATATATTATTTAGATAAAAATTAAAAAATAAAATTTAAACAAAATCTTAGTCTTATTTCACTGATTTTAAGCCTTATACATAATTTAAATTATGCCATAATAATCTGATCTTAGAGTCTTATTAAATATAATACATTTTTCTATATTTTGCTTCTTGATACATATTTTGTTTACCTTTTACACTTATTTTTTCAGTATACAGGGTATTTTCACTCATATTTCGGACGCGTTGACTTAATGTGTGGAGTATAGTTCGGAAATATCGTTTCTATTTTCGTGATATTTTTCTAGATATTTTATATTGTCCTATTTTATTTATTAATCTTTAGCGGATTGCTCTCAAAATCTTAAATAGGTGTTCAAGTAATACTTACATCATTTTCAAACTAGTTTATCAATTTAGGTGAAAGTACTGATAAATAACTCGAAAACGAAATGTCGGCTAAAAAAAATGACTTGAGGTTCGTGGCCAGGTAAGCGAACTAGCGTAATTTACATGCTATAAAGTTTAAAAACGGCATTTTTAATAAAATATTTGAGAAATCTTAAAAATAAATTAAAAAAGTAATAATTGAACAAATTGCGATTTGATCCGTTTTCCGGTTTAAGGTTTTTAGCTGTTAAATTCACTTCTGTTATAAAGTTAACGAAGTGCAATAAACAAATTTAAATCTTGTGTATCTATAAACCTAAATCACCTTGAATTGAGAAATTTTGATTTTAATTTGAGGATTAAAAATACTCAAACAAAACATAAGTATTTTTAAAACATGTTGCAATAATTCTTATTAAAAATAACTATATTATTATATGGATATATAAAGCTAACACTGTTTCTAGAAAAAAAAACTTATACAAGAAAATGTAATATCTGAAGAATAATTTATTCTTATCTTGACTTAAGAAATGTCTGTTGATTCATCAATTATTAGGCTAAATTTGTTGCACTTTAAATAAGAAATAATTTCTTCCTCGGCGCTACTATTACATTTTTTGATATTTGGGTAGCCATGAATCTTCCTAATGACATACCTTCAGCAATCTTAGAATCAGGAAAACAATTTTTAATCAGTTTGGTTAGATGGTTCACTGAATTAAACGAAATATTATGTTCTGCTAAAAATCCGGTGATTTTAATTTCGGCTTCTTTGATTTGATTTTGCAAAATACTTTCAGTTTTATTAAATATAGCTGAAATTGGTATTTTTGGCAAAGCCTTGACTTAAGTAGCATGTTTTGAAGATTTTGCATGATTTTTAATTACGGTTATTTCGGCAGTAAACTCTACATTACATGCACTGCACCTAGCTTTGGTAACATCTGAAAGTAAAATTACCTCATACACTTAATGAAAAACTTATAAATATTTAGAATATTTTACCATTGCTCTTAATTACCCAACCTTTAAATTTTGAGTCTTGTTCTCACTCTAAACGGTATTTTTGTTTCCGATGCGGTATACTCTTTGCCTTTGAACATTCGCCACGTTTTAACTTTTTATATTCAGGCGTTGAACACCTCCCTTCGGATTCCGAACAATCCGAATCAGACATTTCAAAACTTATCACGTAACTTAAAATACAACAATAATTACAAACTACACCAATCACAAAACGATTGAGTTTATTTTTAATTACAAACCTCTATTCTCATTCACATTGGAGCGAATCTTTATCATAATCTTATATTATCATATCTCTCTAATCAAGTTTTCGAGCCCATAATAAAAAAGGACAGAACGAGTTTATAGTAGGCATTCAGCTGTAAACTGAATATACAATGTATTCCTGTGGCAATCAAATTTTTTACTGTAAATTATAATATACAATTTTAGGTTTCAGTGACCGTAAAAATGTAGCGAGAAAAATTTATTGCGTTGAATAACTATTTACATTGACGTTTTCGTGTAGAGTAAATTATCATATAAAACGCCATTATCGTGTAGTCACTATCGTACATGAATTATAATTATCGTATAAAATCGATAATTATCGTACATCTAGCAAGACTGGCACGCGTTGACCTTGTGGTTACAAACGAAGGCGAGTTTTTCCCGAGTGTTCCAGATCAAATTCGCATAGGAGCGCATAGGTAAGATACGGCTTACATTGGCAAAGTTTGGGTCAGCCGCGCCGAGGAAACTTAAATATTTTTGTCAGTTGATGTGTTTAATGTGGATCGTGTGATAGGTTGTGGTTACGATTGCGTATTTTTATAGATTTTATTTTGAAGATTTTACATTTTGTTTGTTGATTTTGTGGTTTAAATTAATGCTTTAAAGAAAAGTAACCACAGTGTTTTAGAATATTAAGACTTTATAATCCGTTTTCAGTTATATTGGCGAACTGAACTTTAAGAAACGACTCGAATTTAAGACCAGGAGTCGACATTTGCCGAAATTTAAAATTCAGCAAACAGGTAAAGACAAAAACAAAGAAGTAAATCGTTATTTTCGTAGAAATATGTGCGATTTATGTGCCTGGGCATGCGGTTGCGAAGTAACAAAGGCATTTTATTGTTTCGTGTGTCTGATTTTTTCAGATGACTCTTTGTGGTTTATATGTATTGACTCCCCTGAAAAGTTGACCACGAGCCGGTACTGCAAAATATATGTTTTAATTGACTTAAAATCTAGGAAAGAAAATTTGATTATCTCGAAAGAAAATATTATGTTTTCTTACATGTAACAACAACAACAATTCTTAGCTCAAAAATTGTAATGTTTATTTCCAGAAATAATTGTAATTTGGGATAATTGTAAATACTTATCTTTTTACAGATATATTTCTTTGCGTATACACATCTTTTCTATCCGAGTATTTTATATTTAAAGTAAGAAATCCCCTTGTGTGTGGGCTTTTCATATAATTTTCAAGATATAAGCAAAAAATCGAGAAAAAATAAAGAAGACGGTGTAGGTATTACCAACAAATGATCGTATAATATTTTATCGGATTCGGAACAAGATTGGTGGAACTCTCCCATAAAAGTGTGTTAGGTACTTTATATTACACATATATCCAAATTCGAAATAAATATTTTTTTTACTTGGATTAAGATGAATAGGCAAGTATATAAATAGTTAAACAAAAATTTATTTGTTTATTTAAATCTTGGGTTGTATAAAAGGTAAAGATGTATTAACATTAATTTAAGAACGAAGAACAACTTGAAGTTTAATACGGATGAGCAAGCTATGCTTGACAATTACTTTGCTCAAATCGGCTTGAGATGAGCATAATTATTAATGCATAAATGAAGACTCACACACGTGGAGAAGCAAGCAAGTTAATTCAGCACCTTGAATCAATCGAAGCCAATTACGATACAGCATGGAATTTATTGCGAAAGCGGTATGAAAACAAAAGGCTACTGATATTTAAAGTACTAGACAAAATATTGGATTTACCAACAGTTACAAAGGAAGACGCACAGAAGCTAAAACAACGGCACGGAAATTTATGAAAGGGCACCATGATTCTCATTAAAGAAGGAAGTATAAATCCTAACAAATGGCCCTTAGCAAGAATAATAGAAACCCATCCAGGTCAAGATGGAGTAGTTAGAGTCGTAACAATAAAGAAATCAGGAGGAGTCATTCAAAAAAGGCCGATTCACAAGCTGATTCCTTTGCCCATAGAAGAAGAGACGCAAACAGTCACACAGGTCAACATCGCAAGAGAAAAAAGAAGAACAACAAAACAAGAGACCAAGAATCAGAGAACTCCAAAATCAAAAATTCTTACATTCTGGCAGTTCTTTTCATACTGATCTCAGCAGTAACAGCAGAAAATTCGTTCAAAATTTGCCACCCTCAAGAGGGATTCTACATAGAACACCTCGGATCAACACGAATAGACAGAGGAATCTTCAGAATAGAAATATCGCACTCAAAAAACAGAAGAAAAACAGATGCAATGGAAGTATCCAACGTGGTATCCCAATTCAGAAACTTATGTAATAGATCAAAAGACCTTTCCAATGATGTGACATGTACATCTTTAATTTATCACTTAGAAGAACTAAAAAATCACACTGAATGGATACTAATGACCTTGAATGAGGTGAAAAGGTGAATACATGAAGAAAAAGAGGATATTTTGGAAAATTTTTAAGAGCCCTATTTGGAGTCAACGATGAAGTATATCAAGATATCGACGCATTCAACAAGAACTCATCCGAACATCTAATCATCAAACTAAGCTTATGATTTCAGCTCTCACAAAGTTCAATAAAACAGAATCCAGAATTACTAACAAACTAAAACATTTTCAGAAGCGACTCAACCCAGGATTCTAGGCAATCTGCAGCAAGCAAAGTTCGTACAAATAGACACTAACGCCTTCAATATCCAACTACTAAGTGGCTATCAAGTGGTAACAAATTTTATCAGCGAAATCAGTGAATATTACGATAAACTATTAAATATACGCTTCAACAGAGGAACAGTATACGATGTCATGTCAGCAACATATGTCAACAATATTATTGAAAAAACCAATAAAAAATTGCCAAACAACTTAAGGATTGTGTCAACAATGAAACCTTGATGTCACGGATGACTACATCATCGTTGATTACAATAGACAATTTTATTTCTTGGATGTTTATCACAGGCTCTTCAGTAGTTATAGCAATAATCTGCAACGGAGCACGGGAGGATCTTCCAATAAACGCCACTGGAATAATTCAAATATCTCAAGAATGAATCATTCAAACAAAGCAGAATATATTTACTCCTAATCGAAGCATTACTGTTCCAGTACTGAATAGCTACTCTAAAGCAGTTCCCAACTTATTAAGTGACACAATCATTAGGAAATTAATGGAAAATTTACCCGCAG
Organism: Kuschelorhynchus macadamiae; assembly: GCA_030620095.1. Lineage (NCBI taxonomy): Eukaryota > Metazoa > Arthropoda > Insecta > Coleoptera > Curculionidae > Kuschelorhynchus > Kuschelorhynchus macadamiae. Next base: position 173,394 of record JAUTXW010001458.1, on the reverse strand, counting down.
AGCCAGTATTAGAAATAGGAGACAGCTTTCATGAACTAGTGAACAATCAAGAAAATTTAAGAGAACAAGTCCAGAATACTATTTGGCGAAACATTCACAATCATTCCATAACCTTCAGTAGTATCACAATTGATAACATCAGCATTGTCATAGCAGGATGGTATGTAATCAAACCCATTGCTAAACAGCAGCAGAAGAAACGCAACCGAAGACAAGATCAAGATACAACACAGGTCGATGAAGTTGTATTGAGGTCCCTGAATCATCCATCATGGAGAGACAGTATCCATCATAGAGGGGCCGCAGAATGTATAATTCCCAAAATTATACATAAATTGTCTTCCAATAATTCCCAAAAATATTATACATAAATTATTTAAATGCTAAACAGAACAATAATTTGATAACCTTAAATATGCCCATTGAACACACGTTTCGTAAAAACACTAACCTTTTCAAAGCACGAACAGCTAACCTTGCATGTAATAAATAATAGTAATCCAATGTTACAACCTTGTACGTATTGAATTGAATTTGCTCACATATTGTTTAACTGTTAATCATATAAATAGAATATTAATCTTCCAATAAATCATAATGTCATAATGAACCATTAATTGTGTTACTCAAATAACCTAATAATTAGAAAGAAATCTCTTTAAGTAATTGTCAAGCATAGCTTGCTCATTGGTCCTTCAAGCAAAAAACAAAAAAAAAACAAATTGGTCCGTCCAAGGAGTACCTGCCAAATTGTCCGACCTTATACAAAAAAAAACCACAAGTTCACTCTCCGTCCAACGAGCACCTGCCAAACTGTCCGACCTTATACTAGAAGAACCACAAGTCCACCATCCGTCCAAGGAGTACCTGCCAAACTGTCCGATCTTATACTAGAAAAACCACAAGTCCACTGTCCGTCCAAGGAGTACCTACCAAACTGACCGATCTTATACTAGAAAAACAACCAGTTCACTAACCGTCCAAATATCTGCCAAATTGTCCGACCTTATACTAGAAGAACTACAAGTCCAGTGTCCGTCCAAGGAGTACCTGCCCTAAACTTTCTGAACTTATACTAGAAAAACCTCAAGTCCACTGTCCGTCCATAGATTACCTGCCAAACTGTCTGACCTTATACTAGAAGAACCACAAATCCACTGTCCGTCCAAGGAGTACCTGCCAAACTGTCCAACCTTATACTAGAAAAACCACAAGTCCACTGTCCGTCCAAGAGAACTGTCCGATCTCATACTAAAAAAACAACAAGTCTACCGTTCATTCAAGAAACACCTGTCCAGAAAGCATACTACTTACAGCCTAACCGATCAACTATTATAAAATAGGTGTCCGTCCAGTCCATCCGAAAGATCATCATGCCTACAGAAACTGAAATGAATGAATTTAGTCGGAAACAAGAAGAATTGGGAAGACAACTTGTCCAATTTTTGGCCAACTGTAAAAAAGACTAGCAGAAAAAATGAATAATACATAAAAGATCGCCTTGACACCCTAGAAAAATTATGGAGACATTCAAGCAAATGACAACGAAATTAAAAACCTAAATATCGCTGAATATGCCTACTTCACCAAGAAATACTTCAACCAATTGAAAGACAAGAACGAAGAAATCAAAAACTATTTGAAAACCTGTACAAAGGCAAGCACCACTGAACTTACACCCAAGAAAGAACAACAGCAATGCCTGAAAAAAGAAAATTTCAGACCTCAACAATTACAATCAGATTTAAGTCAAATTGAGATCGAACTAATTCAAGGACAGTCGAAATCCCGCTATTAGTTACAAATGGAAAAAATTAAGAAACAGTCCAATACCTGCACGAAGAAATCATGATCAATGAAGAAACTTTTCGAAATGATTACTTTACCAAAGACACATGTACAGAGACGCTAAGCCAATACGAAGAAGCCCTTGAAAAACTGTCATTGAAAACTTAAGAAAACGTTATCGCTCCAAATCAACAATTCATAGTAAATCACCCACAACAAAATTTAGCAGTCCCAAAAGTCCCTATTTCAATCTTTCATGAAGGATATGAAAATTGGTCTACTTTTTTGGATATTTTCAAAAAAGTAATTCACGAGAACCAAATGTTGACAAAGGCCGAAATGCATAATGTTATCAGAAAGAGTTATCGTTCTAATTATTAGGGTATTTGAGTAACACAACTAATGGTTCATTATGTACTGATTTATTGTTACCGTTAAAGAGTATAAAAGCAAACACTAAATTGAAGTTAATACGTACAATACAATATAATACGTATTTAAAACATGCAAGGTTGGCTATTCGTGCTTCGAGAAGGTCAGTGTTTTGACGAAACATGTGTTCAAGGTGCATACGTAAGGTTATTCAGTTATTGTTCTATTTAAAATATATATATATATATATATATATATATATATATATATATATATATATATATATATATATATATATATATATATATATATATATATATATATATATATATATATATATATATATATATATATATATATATATATATATATATATATATATATATATATATATATATATAATAGAAAGATAACGAGTAACGACAGCGCCACGTCGACACGTATGGAGCGGCAGGCGACAATAGTACAGCGTAGTGTCCAATGACACAAGAATCTATCTCCACGCAGACAATTAAACAAGAGGCTAAATGCTAGGTAATTTTATAACTTCTTTTATATAAATTCACTTTTTTATATCAACAAAAAAAAGCTTAACCAAACAAAACGTAATCCAATTTTTTTATACAAGATTTGCCTCAATAACCTATAACTTTTGGTAAAAACAAATAGTTGAACCGTTGAACCGATAAAAACAGACCTACTTTCTCAGCCCACTCTGTATATAAAATAGCTTCATTTAAAAGTGACTTTTTCCTTAGCCTCCAGAAGCGGTGGCCATTGACGCCGGTATTCAAAAATCCGCGTGGGGACTGTGTTTTTCCCCCCAAATACGCATACGGTGAAACAGGGCTGTGCGAGAAGCATATAATAACGACGTTAGAGATCCACATTTTCCTGAATTAACAAAATAAAATTCGCACTTTTTTAAAAAAATTTATTCGTCATTAATTTTAGTAAATATATTCCGCATACATTGTACAGGTTGTAATATGCCTACAAGGAAGGCACACAAAACAAACTCCCAATTACCAAATATAGAAATCAATAAATTAACTCGTACAGAATTCCACTACTTATAATAAACAGACTATATACATCTGATAATAACTGATAGTTTAGTATTTAATTTTATTAAATACTAAAATTAACATATTTAAACATTTTATGTTGTTGTATGTTGATATATGGTGGCGTTGGCAAAAACTATTTTTTGTTTGAATCTGCCCAATTTGGCTTTAGACTAAAAACTTGCTAGATGTTTATATGAATTAAAATTTGTACTTTTTAAAAAATGATACGGAGTATCTTAAATGATTCTTTTACAATTTAATCGAATTATTTAAAAAGTACTATATTGCGCTTTGCCCAAATTAAATTACTTTAAAAGATTTCTCCTAAATAATAAGCTTTTTGTAAATAATACGGGGAACCGTTTTTTGGACACCTACCTAAACCTAAACTGATAATGTAAACGTATAATATTTCAAAGCGATTTTAGATGACAAGATACCATTGCATTTGTGCAAAATATTGACAGGTTTTAATTTTTTTAAATAGTTATGCCACTAAAAGCTACATTTAACTATAAAAATCGTATTTAAACATTTTAAGCAGTTTAGATATTACGAAAAAAAAAACAGGTTTTTTGACAGCTGTCAAAATGTTTTTTTTTAAATAAATTACGCTATTAAAAGTTACATGGAACTGTAAAACTCATATTTAAAAATTTTAAGCATTTCAAAAGTTAGGGGAAACAGTTTTTTTTTTGACAGATGCCAAAATATTTTTTTCAATTAAATTACGCCTCTAAAAGTTACATGGAACTATGAAAACCGTATTGGAAAAAAAAAGTCACGAGGGAAAAACAAACTGTCAAAATGTTTTGGTTTTTTAATAAATTACGCATGAAACTGTGAAAACCCTATTTAAAAATGTTGAGTAGTTTAGAAGTTACAGGAAAAAGACAGTTTTTTTACACTTGTCAAAAATGTTCTTAATGCTACTTAAAGTTACCTGGAACTATTAATACCGAATTTAGAAATTTTAAGTAGTTTAGAAGTTACGGGAAAAAGACAGTTTTTTAACAGATGTCAAAATTGTTTAATAAACTACGCCTCTAAAATTTACATGGAACTATGAAAACCGTATTTAAAAATTTTAAGTAGTTCAAATTACAAGGACAAAACATTTTTTTAACAAAATACAGCTCCTAAACCAGAATTTCTAAAGAAGATCAATTAAATACTTCCCCTGCATAATATATACTTTAACTGTATAATGAACACCTGCCAAAGTCTAAAAAAATCTCATCAAATATTTTTTCTTTTCATTTTTTAAGGTGTTGCCTCATCTATTTTGGGCTACCCTGTATATTGAACAAACACATTCGTATACACATCAAATTAAATAAATGTCATCTGTTTCGCCGTGTTACGAAATATTACTTCAATTTTAAATGTGTAATAAAATCGAAGTATCTACGCCATTGACTTCCACTATTTTTCATTGTTTACCCCAACTATTTCTGTTTTGATTTTGACCATTATCGGATTTGCGTCCCAAAATATGGATTTTTTACGCTTTTATACCCCTTAAAAAATCAAACACCTTCGCCTATGACATTTAAGATCTAATTCTCTGAGACACTGACCCAGTATATTTTGGTGATAATTTGAAACTAATCAGTTTGGTCGTTCCTAAGTTATTATTGGCACAAATTTTGTTTACATAGACACATCCGTACAGACTCCTTTTTTTCAAAAATATTTCGTAACCTAAAAACACTAAAATGCCAAAAAAAACCTACTTTATATTTTTAGAATTTCTTTACCATTACAATCCTGTGTATATTACTTCCCCTGTATAACAGAACATATACTTTATTACTCCTTATCCACCTAACAGAGTTTTCAAAGGTACTTTGCAACAATTATCTAGTTAGTAGATAAGTTACTTTTTGAAAAAGTATCTTAAGTTATTTTTTAAAAGACTTAATAAGATACTTTTTTCTTTACTTTGCCATACTTTACATTACCTAACCTAATACTTACGTATTAGGTTAGGTAATGTATTTCTTATCTTTATTAATTTAGGAAGGTAAAGATTTGAAAAATCTCAGATGATTTTTTTCACGATTACAATACTTCCCTTTTACGAGAGTAAGTTAAAATGAGTACAGTGTGTAACAAAATCATTATTATCCTCGATCGGAATTTATATTATCCTGTATATATACACAAAGTATGCTATTTTTAAGGTTGTTTCTCTTGAACCCTGCAAAAAAATCTTATTTAAAGTTAAAAAATGTTTCAGAAGTTTAAAAAACTATCAGTTTTTTGTAATAAATCGTATAAAACACCCCAAAAGCCGTGCTTTTGTCACAAAAATAACCTACAATTTGTCTCAATAAACTACAACTTTTGGTAAAAATTGAATCGATAAAATGATACCTATTTTCTCAGCCCTCTCTGTATATAAAAGAGTTCCATATAAAAGTTACTTTTTCCTTACCCCCTAAAATTATATGGGTTAAAGTGAATAGTAGAATAATAATGTATATTTTGGACCACCCCGCTCATACGTCCCTGCCCCCTCCCCGGTGACGGCATTTGACCTTGAGGGAGCCCTGCTCATTGACCTGAAGTCCTCCGAATTCTATTTAAAATAGGCAAGATCAGAGGTTGGAAAATATATTTTTTATTTTTTTTTAGGTCGGAAATAACTGTGACGTCCTCTAGTGCCCAAACGGCTGAACTGTTAGATAAAAGCGGAAATTACTTTAAAAGGACATATCTAGGGGAAAAAAATTGGTAAAAATTCTATTAAAAATCGACTTTAATGTTTTTTAAGTTTTACCGACACTGATTAACTAAAATTCTAATAAAATTTAGCGATTCCCAATCATGTGCTGGGGTATTTTTTTTCCAAAAAGCACATCGATGCTTCAACGTATTGTGAACACCTTCCCTTTTTTACGTCCCTGTCTCCCTGGCTCTGTGACATCATTTAACCATGAGTGCCTCACCCACTTGACCTTGGGTCCATTTGACTTTGAGATTTTGAAGGTCAAATTGTTTGACATTGAAATGACTTTGAGAATGTTTTGAAGGTCCACCACTTGTTTACCCTTGAGATGTTTTGAAGGTCAAATTGTTTGACATTGAGATGCCATTGCCCAGCTGGCAAGTAATCAACATTTGTGTGGTGTTTGTATAAGAAATAACACAAAACGACAGTTTTATAATTTAAACTCCATGTACTTTAAAAACAGATTTTTGGAAGCTATGCAGATACACTAGTCAAAACGCAGTATTTTAGTTAATGATATAATTTTTTTTTGGGTAGTAACTCTTTAGTTACAGAAGCATATGTTTTTGAAATAAAAGAGTGATTATTACAACCACACCTATCCTCTCTTTTGGTCGTTTAGATTACGTTAAAAGTAATATGGACTTTAAAATTGTAGAATTTAAAAAATTTTTATATATTTTGATTTTTTTTTTATGTATTTTAGGAAACGAATTAAAGAAACGTCAATAACATCATATTTTTAAAATATGGTATCCTTTGATCATTTATAGATTAATTCCATATAGTTTAAATTGATAGGAAAAAAATATCTTTTAAATAATTTACCTCTGCATTTTCCTACATTTTAGATATTATAATATAAATTGTATATATTTATTAAAAAATGTATTAAATATGAAATATTTTAAATGCGCGTTCCATTTACTTCGTTTAAATTACTGAACCATTGTTTCAAATCTGCACGTTTTGAAATTTCTATTTCCTCCAATTCAATATAGTTTCTCCCGTTTTCTGCATTAAAATTAACTGAAAATATAATTTTCATAGCATAAGACCTAGCTCTTAACGAAGATAATACATTTTTGGGGTATGTATGCATCGATTCGCTATTCAACTCATATCTTTCTTTTTAATCATAGTAAAAATACGTTTCTTTTTGGTAAATAATCAGAAAAATACGCCCGCTAAGTATATATGAAAAACAAGTTGCGCAACGTGCAAAAAAAACGCGTAAATTTCCTGAGAGCGCTATAACGCACCGCGCCGGTAATACGCTAAGCATCGCCGGCTATAAACCGTGATGAAGCTACCGTCTGACATCACCAAGGGCCGCGAATCATTTAAAATGAGGCTTGCATCACATATTTGGTAGTTGGTGGAGTTCCACCGACTGCTTGCGCATTATTGAGTGGAAACCTGCGTTGGCTTCGTATTACCGTACTATTGTTCTCGTCCCAAATTCGGTTTTACACATTTTCAATACACCAATACTTTTTTTGGAGTGTATCTGTAATAATGCTTGATATATTGAATTACATATCAGGGTTCTTTTGAAGGTTTAAGTAAATATATTAATTTGATATAATATTATTTAATAAATAATATTTTTTTAAATAGGTTTAAAATTCCTAAAAAGTAAATTAATCTATTAATAATACTAATAATAATAATTTTTCACCTAAAATTACATAAAACTATTCAATATACATGTAAACATTATCTATAAAGAATCAGTCTATATTTAAGAATTTTATTACAGATTTTCTACGCTAACAGATCTTAGTACAACAGTACAAAAAGTATAAGCAATCGTGGTCTATGTTTGTGGTATATATTTTCCGATGTTTTAATGCGTCACACATGTAAGAAAAAATTGTGCTTTTTTAGGCTGAAACGATAAGAGAATATACTACCCTGCTAAAGCAAGTTCTGAATAGAGTTTTTCATCGCATAATAAATATTTACATTTTGGTATCTAAACTCGTGTATTATAACTTTTCGCTTTAAAAAATTCACAAAAATTACTTTAACTTTGCACTGCTATAAAGAGTGCATTCAAAATTCAAAACCACTAAAATGCTTCATATCTCAAAACTATTGTTTTACGCTTGAGAAAAGTTCTCTTAGGTGGGTATCACAGGTCTATTTAAATAAAAAAAAACATTGAGTAATAAAATGTTTATTTCCACTTTTTTAGTATGCGACCAACAAATTCACAAATAAATGCTCTATGAGCTAATAATAAATCTATATAATTTTCATTAAAAATCATTAAAACACCACAATCAATATCGAATATGGATAATCCTATGACTTACAAGTTCTCTTAAGGGGGTATCATAGGCCTATTTAAAGAAAAAAAACATTGCTTAATAAGATGTTTATTTCCTATACTAATTAGACTTTTATAGTATGCGACAAATTCACAAATAAATGCTCTAAGCTAACAGTAAATTTATATAATTTTCATTAAAAGTCATTAAAACACCAGAATCAATATCGAATATGGATAATCCTATGACTTCTTCTTTAACCTAGTAATTTATATGTAGATATTCTCCAGTATAAAAGTTGGCATCCTACAAAAAATCATCTATGGTATTCAGAAATTTCAAAAATTCGATAGTCATCGTAGGTAAATCTTATAACTGCACCATTATTTTGCTTCAAAATTAATAGTTTTTTTGCCGTATTTTATTTTATTATCATATTCTCGATATTATACTCAAAAACAGGTGTAGGTCCACTTTGAATACAAGGTCAAGTGGGTGGGGCAAGATGAGCTTATTTATCCTCTACGATCAACTCAATAGAAGCATGTTCCCCCAATGCACCTTTACCGAGCGACAGCGTGCCGATTTCTTCTATGAAAATTGAATATTTTCAGTTTTCCGATTTTTACCAAATTTTAATGTTGTAATAATTTTGTTACCTCGTCGAAACGTAAATTGGAGTGTTGTGGAAAATATTGTAGAGTTTTTGAAACCGCTTTGCTTTTGCCTGAAAAGAAATTTAAGAACTTCAACTATATTCGGTTTTAAAGTAAGGGCACCGTTGAATTAGTGGCTAGCTCAATTTGGAAATAACTGTAACTTTTAATTTTTACCCTATTCTGTCGATATTTTGGCAGGCCCTCGGGGCTTCAGGAGGTAAGGCTAAGTTATAATAAATTTTATTTTTAATGCAGATAAACAAACACCAAACGGCAAAAAACATGTAATGCTGTGCACGCAAGTAGTCTAAAGGCCTTTAGCTGCAAAGTTGAAACATTTTTGTACGTTTTGCTACCTTATTAATACTGTTATATGGTATTTTTAGTAAAACTAATTTTTAGCGAGCTATAGCAAAAAAATCAGTAAAAAATTTAGTAAAGTAGAATTTTTTAAAAGAAGCGGCAATAAATGTAATTTACGTACAATTTTTTGAAGATTTCGTTCTATAAGAATTTTTTCTGTCATCTATGATTCTTCAGAATTTTTTTGTCGAAAACTCTAACCGTTTGGCTACCAAAGGCGTTCAATGGGCCCTTGTTTTTGAACAAAAAACGAGGTTGGAATATTAAAAAAATATACTTCTCGGACGTCGATTCCGCAAAATATTCATGAAACTATAAAAAGGAAGGTTTGTTAAAAGTTTGAAATCGATATTTCAATTTTTTGACAGTTATCATGTTCATAGCAAATTCACTCGAAAAAACATGCTTTATTTTATTAATAGATGAAAAACCACAAATAATACGAATATCCGTCGGAGAGCCCCGAGTGTGCGTTAAAATTGTCCCGAATTTTAAAAGTTTATCTGTGTCTGAGTTATAGCGACCAAATGGTAAAAATGTACCGAAAATACGATTAATCACTACGACGAATACGGAGTTTTGAAAATGGTAAGGACGATAATCCCCTTTCAGACGACTTTTTTTTAACTGTTTTTTTTTAAACAAAACTCATAAGTAATAAAAATGCAGATTAGGTTAGGTTAGGGTTGGTTAGGTTCTTGTAAAGGCCAAAAAAATTCCGAGTTTATATTAAAAAAATGAGGTTTAAAAAAACCTATACTGATACTGTTAGGTAGGTCTGTCCCGGTAGCATTAGGTTAGCCCAGGTTCGTTGATAAAACCATCATTAAAGCTATAAAACGTCATTAAAGTCATAAAATCAGACCACGAATCATCGAAAATCAGATCTGAAATATGCGCGCACTCTAAAATGATTTGGGTGATCCGCATGCGATTTAAGGTTTCGTTATTTCATATATCAGCCTAGATTGATATGAGTCACAGCGTTTATTAATTTACCTAAGTTCTATTCAATAATTTACAATATAACAAGTAATTTAAAATAACAAAAAATTATAAAACTTACCATGTTTCTATTTAATTTGCCAATAATTATTGAGATTGTTCTGCATTTTATTTTTATCATAATGTCCGCTTTGAAAATAATTGTGCTAATCTTGCATTTTTACTCCTCTTTTGGATCAACAGTACATAGTGCAATTTTTTGTGACGTCATCGATGTTCTGTCTCTTTAAAAAATTGTCTTTTATTTGTGTAATACACAACAAAAGCTCTTGAACCTTACAAAAACTGTGTATAATCGAATGGGCCTCTATAGTAATTGCGGTACCTATTCTAGGGACAGTCATTACTTGATTTATGTTTTTATTTAAGCTGTCGAAAAATAGCCATTTTTGACACTAATAGCAACAATCCAGCTAAAAATAGTAGCAAGACAAAGGGCACGAGTAAACGAAAAACGCTTGACGAAATAAAAGAATGAATAAGAGAAAGCGCAAAATGTCAAAAGAAAAAGACAACAGTATATTGAACACAAGAGAACTAAAAGAAAGACGTTAGAAGATATGTCTGAACAAAAAAATAGAAGAGCAAGAAAGCAAGGAAAAAAAAACCTGATAAACCAGAGAAAAAGAGTAGTTTGGCAAAATTGTAAATATTTTGCAAACAAAAATACATCACCTTAATCGGAGAGATGAAGGCCTGGCAGAGAAAATCAATTAATGAAAGCCAAAACGTTAAGTAAATGAAGAAATAAAAATAGGAATCAGCCTAAAATATATAGAGATTTAAAAAAAACATTAACAATACTACAAGAAGAAACCTCAAAGGTTAAAAAAACAGAGAACGCCATCAACAAATACAGAGATTCAAAAATTAAGTAAAAATAAAAGGCAAACCATTTTGTATAGGCCATAACTCGGTAACCGTTGATCACACAATTATAGGGAAAAATATTTATGTATAAATCAGCCAGGGGAAATAACTGGAAATTATTTTCAAGTTCGAAAAATGGCCGCTAGGGGGCGTAACAGCAACTCAAAATTGGAAATGCCGATTTTCTCTTGAATTTTCCAAATTATGATTTGTCTAAAGCATGAGCATTGTATTCTTCAGGTAATTACGCAACATTTTGCTATTTATAATTTTTTGTTCTATTTTCAATATTAAAGTGATTGGGGAAGGTCAAACTTTGTTTTTAAACGTTTATATTTCTGTTTTGGATGAACCGATTACATTGAACTTGTTGTCAGAAAAAAACGTCCTTTTTTGCTCTTCCCGTAGAACTATTAACTGTACCGTAATTATTCTATTTATGGTCACTAGATGGCGTTTTTGTCGTAAAAATCAAATTGTATGATATGACTTTTTTGTCATAATTTATTTATGTCGACGGTTTTAGAAAAACTATAAAGAAAACAAGAAAATAACTTTTATGGTTTTTCTATGATTGTAGGTTTAGTTAAAATGAGAGATGAAAATTATTTTTACTTTATCATTGTCACGTTTTCTCCTCTACAAATTGATGGGGTTAGCTTTTCAATGCGACGTTTAGCGTTCGAGCGACCATCAACAACTTTTTTAATTTAAATCCGGACCTGGATTTTTTATTTGATTTGAGGTTATCGAATACCTTAAACTAAATTATGACAAAAAACCATACCATTTAATTTTTTTGAGAAAATTCTTATTATTTTAAGAATTACTAATATACCATTTACTGGCCACTAACCGAATCATTACGGTACAGTTAATAGCTCTACGTGAAGAGCAAAAAAGGGTTTTTTCCGACATTAAGTTTAATGTAATCGGCTCTTTCAAAACAGAGATATAAACGTTTGAAAGAAAACAGTTTGCCCTTCCCACCACTTTATTATTGAAAATAAAAAAATAATGGTAAATGGCAAAAAATTGCATAATTAACCGAAGAATACAACGTTTATATTTCCGACAAACCTTTATTAGGAAAATTCAAGAGAAAATCGGCATTTCCATTTTTGGTTTGCTGCAACGTCCATTTTTCGATCTTGAAAATAATTTCCAGTTATTTTTCTTGGCCGATTTAACCATAAATATTTTTTTACAAAATTGTGTAATCAACGTTTACCAAGTTATGACCGGAGACCATTCTTAAAGGATCACCCTGTATATATATATATATATATATATATATATATATATATATATATATATATATATATATAACAAGTAACCTAATTATTGGGGTATCGGTCCTAATTTAGGGCTAGATTTAAATTGCTTTTAAGCTACGCCAAGCTTTCGGTAATGATTATTACCTTCTTCAGGGCTGCAATATGAGAAGAAATTTGTTTTTTATCTCTGTATGCACATTAATTAGAAAATGAGGATTTTTAGAAAAAAAGGTAGAAAATTGTACTCACTGCTTTGCAATTAGTATCGATAACTTCTTGCGAAAAACAAACACACTTTGACCTTAACATTAAAATTAGATTTTACATACTGGCAGGAATTCCTGTTCTCCATATATTTTTATATTGAAATACGAAGCAAGTAAATTTCTTATGTAGGTTTTTTTGACATGTAAAGAATGTTATAGTACGTTCTGTCAGGATGATTGAAACACAGATCTAGGATTTAGCTATATAATCACATCGATATACATCCAGATACAAAGAAAAATCAGTAGCTGAGAAATATCTTAATCAAACCAGAACAAGTATGAATTAAACGTCGAATTTATGCCTACGACAAACTACTCGAATTGAAGAGACTGACTATAGAAAGGTATATGGATATAATACGTACAAATACTTATATTTTTTAAAAGGAAAATTCTGTGTTATTTAAACTATTATTGTTGTTCGTATAATTGTTCAGATTAAGTAAATTTGAATAAATAGAACTAAGGTCTTTGATATCAGTTCTCTTATTTAACGAATTAGGATTCAGAAATATTTCCACCATTTCCAGAAACAGTCTCTTGTTATAATTAGTTTCCTTACATAATATTTGGGTATCATTAAAGTTGAATAAGTGCCCTGATTGATTTGTGTGTTCTGAAAGTGCACAAGGATTTTTCATTAATCTACAGTCGCTTTTATGCGAAGTTATTCTGTCTTTTAGGACCCTAGAGGTTTGGCCTATGTAAATACCCTCACACTCTGAACAAGGAATACTGTATACAATGTTTGATGTTTTTTGTATTTCATCCCTATCTTTTAATTTTGTAAAAGTGTTGCCTACTATTTTATTATGTTTAAAGGCGATTTTAATTGAAGGATCATACTTGAACAACTTGGTTATTTTTGTTGAAATTTCTTTTATGTAAGGTAACGAAAAATAGTACCTCGGTCTATTTTCAGATATTTTAACTATTGCATACAATAAAAACAACGAATACTATATCACAGATTAATTTCAATTTTCAGAATTAATAAACGAAAAACAAATTCCACATAATTATGTCCTAATAAGCCTACATGTCATTTCTCTTTTTAGTAATATTCCCTATATATTAGCAAAAAATAGCATAACAAAAAATTGGGAATCTATAAGCCAATACACAGATCTCAACTTGAACAACTTTTTAGAAATATTAAAATTTATTTTTGACAGTACATATTGCATGTTTAATCAAAAGTATTATAAACAAATTTTAGGCACCCCCATGGGGGCCACTCTTTCTCCCATCATTTCTCAATACGTAATGGATGACTTGTTGGATGACTGCATTCCTAAACTGTCTTTTCAACTACCGTTTTTAAAAAAATACGTGGATGATTTAATCACTTCTGTACCTGGAGAAGGGGTAGAAGAGGTCTTACAAGTGTTTAATAGCTATAACCAATACATTCAGTTTACAGTAGAAAGGGAAACTGACAATAGTGTTCCGTTTTTGGATACCAAACTAATTAGGAATGACAACAACCAGATTTTACTAGACTGGTACATAAAACCTACCAGTTCTGGTAGATATCTTAATTTCCATTCCAACCACCCCAAAAAAATAAAGATCAATCTAGTATTGGCTCTAAAAACACGTATTGAAAGGATTTCTCACCCTAGTCTACTTAGAAAAAACTTAAAAAGATTGTATGATATTCTCCTCAAGAATTCATATCCACAAAAGTTATTAAAAAAACTATTATATAACACAGCTCCAATAATCAACCCTGGAGAGAGAAATGATGGAATAAGTCCCAACATCAGTGCCTTCGATTCTCAAAATAGACCGAGGTACTATTTTTCGTTACCTTACATAAAAGAAATTTCAACAAAAATAACCAAGTTGTTCAAGTATGATCCTTCAATTAAAATCGCCGTTAAACATAATAAAATAGTAAGCAACACTTTTACAAAATTAAAAGATAGGGATGAAATACAAAAAACATCAAACTTTGTATACAGTATTCCTTCCTAAAAGACAGAATAACTTCACATAAAAGCGACTGTAGATTAATGAAAAATACTTGTGCACTTTCAGAACACACAAATCAATCAGGGCACTTATTCAACTTTAATGATACCCAAATATTATGTAAGGAAACTAATTATAACAAGAGACTGTTTCTGGAAATGGTGGAAATATTTCTGAATCCTAATTCGTTAAATAAGAGAGCTGATATCAAAGACCTTAGTTCTATTTATTCAAATTTACTTAATCTGAACAATTATACGAACAACAATAATAGTTTAAATAACACAGAATTTTCCTTTTAAAAAATATAAGTATTTGTACGTATTATATCCATATACCTTTCTATCGTCAGTCTCTTCAATTCGAGTAGTTTGTCGTAGGCATAAATTCGACGTTTAATTCATACTTGTTCTGGTTTGATTAAGATATTTCTCAGCTACTGATTTTTCTTTGTATCTGGATGTATATCGATGTGATTATATAGCTAAATCCTAGATCTGTGTTTCAATCATCCTGACAGAACGTACTATAACATTCTTTACATGTCAAAAAAACCTACATAAGAAATTTACTTGCTTCGTATTTCAATATAAAAATATATGGAGAACAGGAATTCCTGCCAGTATGTAAAATCTAATTTTAATGTTAAGGTCAAAGTGTGTTTGTTTTTCGCAAGAAGTTATCGATACTAATTGCAAAGCAGTCAGTACAATTTTCTACCTTTTTTTCTAAAAATCCTCATTTTCTAATTAATGTGCATACAGAGATAAAAAACAAATTTCTTCTCATATTGCAGCCCTGAAGAAGGTAATAATCATTACCGAAAGCTTGGCGTAGCTTAAAAGAAATTTAAATCTAGCCCTAAATTAGAACCGATACCCCAATAATTAGGTTACTTGTTATATATATATATATGTGATAGTGTGATATCGCCCAAGAGCGAGCAGCAAACGATATGTTGTCGTCTTTTTTGTTATTTTCGTATGTTCGTAAAAATAAGTGAAATTTGTTCTTTATTAAGATTTTATTTTTAAATGATTAATTACGTTTCATGGATAAACATTTTTTGAGAAAGGCAAGGGTGTTCCTGCCGAAACGTCAAAAATGATATTTTTTTAAAATTGACAATATATGTGACACTACCAAAACCTCAGTCACAATTACTTTATATATATTAACAATATAAAAGGAAGGTCTATATATATATATATATATATATATATATATATATATATATATATATACAGGGTGATCCTTTAAGAATGGTCTCCGGTCATTACTTGGTAAACGTTGATTACACAATTTTGGAAAAAAATATTTATGGTTAAATCGGCCAAGAAAAATAACTGGAAATTATTTTCAAGATCGAAAAATGGACGTTGCAGCAAACCAAAAATGGAAATGCCGATTTTCTCTTGAATTTTCCTAATAAAGGTTTGTCGGAAATATAAACGTTGTATTCTTCGGTTAATTATGCAATTTTTTGCCATTTACCATTATTTTTTTATTTTCAATAATAAAGTGGTGGGAAGGGCAAACTGTTTTCTTTTTTGCTCTTCACGTAGAGCTATTAACTGTACCGTAATGATTCGGTTAGTGGTCAGTAAATGGTATATTAGTAATTCTTAAAATAATAAGGATTTTCTCAAAAAAATTAAATGGTATGGTTTTTTGTCATAATTTAGTTTAAGGTATTCGATAACCTCAAATCAAATAAAAAATCCAGGTCCGGATTTAAATTAAAAAAGTTGTTGATGGTCGCTCGAACGCTAAACGTCGCATTGAAAAGCTAACCCCATCAATTTGTAGAGGAGAAAACGTGACAATGATAAAGTAAAAATAATTTTCATCTCTCATTTTAACTAAACCTACAATCATAGAAAAACCATAAAAGTTATTTTCTTGTTTTCTTTATAGTTTTTCTAAAACCGTCGACATAAATAAATTATGACAAAAAAGTCATATCATACAATTTGATTTTTACGACAAAAACGCCATCTAGTGACCATAAATAGAATAATTACGGTACAGTTAATAGTTCTACGGGAAGAGCAAAAAAGGACGTTTTTTTCTGACAACAAGTTCAATGTAATCGGTTCATCCAAAACAGAAATATAAATGTTTAAAAACAAAGTTTGACCTTCCCCATTCACTTTAATATTGAAAATAGAACAAAAAATTATAAATAGTAAAATGTTGCGTAATTACCTGAAGAATACAATGCTCATGCTTTAGACAAATCATAATTTGGAAAATTCAAGAGAAAATCGGCATTTCCAATTTTGAGTTGCTGTTACGCCCCTTAGCGGCCATTTTTCGAACTTGAAAATAATTTCCAGTTATTTCCCCTGGCTGATTTATACATAAATATTTTTCCCTATAATTGTGTGATCAACGGTTACCGAGTTATGGCCTATACAAAATGGTTTGCCTTTTATTTTTACTTAATTTTTGAATTTCTGTATTTGTTGATGGCGTTCTCTGTTTTTTTAACCTTTGAGGTTTCTTCTTGTAGTATTGTTAATGTTTTCTTTAAATCTCTATATATTTTAGGCTGATTCCTATTTTTATTTCTTCATTTACTTAACGTTTTGGCTTTCATTAATTGATTTTCTCTGTCAGTCCTTCATCTCTCCGATTAAGGTGATGTATTTTTGTTTGCAAAATATTTACAATTTTGCCAAACTACTCTTTTTCTCTGGTTTATCAGGTTTTTTTTTCCTTGCTTTCTTGCTCTTCTATTTTTTTGTTCAGACATATCTTCTAACGTCTTTCTTTTAGTTCTCTTCAATATACTTTTGTCTTTTTCTTTTGACATTTTGCGCTTTCTCTTATTCATTCTTTTATTTCGTCAAGCGTTTTTCGTTTACTTGTGCCCTTTGTCTTGCTACTATTTTTAGCTGGATTGTTGCTATTAGTGTCAAAAATGGCTATTTTTCGACAGCTTAAATAAAAACATAAATCAAGTAATGACTGTCCCTAGAATAGGTACCGCAATTACTATAGAGGCCCATTCGATTATACACAGTTTTTGTAAGGTTCAAGAGCTTTTGTTGTGTATTACACAAATAAAAGACAATTTTTTAAAGAGACAGAACATCGATGACGTCACAAAAAATTGCACTATGTACTGTTGATCCAAAAGAGGAGTAAAAATGCAAGATTAGCACAATTATTTTCAAAGCGGACATTATGATAAAAATAAAATGCAGAACATACTCAATAATTATTGGCAAATTAAATAGAAACATGGTAAGTTTTATAATTTTTTGTTATTTTAAATTACTTGTTATATTGTAAATTATTGAATAGAACTTAGGTAAATTAATAAACGCTGTGACTCATATCAATCTAGGCTGATATATGAAATAACGAGACCTTAAATCGCATGCGGATCACCCAAATCATTTTAGAGTGCGCGCATATTTCAGATCTGATTTTCGATGATTCGTGGTCTGATTTTATGACTTTAATGACGTTTTATAGCTTTAATGATGGTTTTATCAACGAACCTGGGCTAACCTAACGCTACCGGGACAGACCTACCTAACAGTATCAGTATAGGTTTTTTTAAACCTCATTTTTTTAATATAAACTCGGAATTTTTTTGGCCTTTACAAGAACCTAACCAACCCTAACCTAACCTAATCTGCATTTTTATTACTTATGAGTTTTGTTTAAAAAAACAGTTAAAAAAAAGTCGTCTGAAAGGGGATTATCGTCCTTACCATTTTCAAAACTCCGTATTCGTCGTAGTGATTAATCGTATTTTCGGTACATTTTTACCATTTGGTCGCTATAACTCAGACACAGATAAACTTTTAAAATTCGGGACAATTTTAACGCACACTCGGGGCTCTCCGACGGATATTCGTATTATTTGTGGTTTTTCATCTATTAATAAAATAAAGCATGTTTTTTCGAGTGAATTTGCTATGAACATGATAACTGTCAAAAAATTGAAATATCGATTTCAAACTTTTAACAAACCTTCCTTTTTATAGTTTCATGAATATTTTGCGGAATCGACGTCCGAGAAGTATATTTTTTTAATATTCCAACCTCGTTTTTTGTTCAAAAACAAGGGCCCATTGAACGCCTTTGGTAGCCAAACGGTTAGAGTTTTCGACAAAAAAATTCTGAAGGATCATAGATGACAGAAAAAATTCTTATAGAACGAAATCTTCAAAAAATTGTACGTAAATTACATTTATTGCCGCTTCTTTTAAAAAATTCTACTTTACTAAATTTTTTACTGATTTTTTTGCTATAGCTCGCTAAAAATTAGTTTTACTAAAAATACCATATAACAGTATTAATAAGGTAGCAAAACGTACAAAAATGCGTTTCAAGTTTGCAGCTAAAGGCCTTTAGACTACTTGCGTGCACAGCATTACATGTTTTTTGCCGTTTGGTGTTTGTTTATCTGCATTAAAAATAAAATTTATTATAACTTAGCCTTACCTCCTGAAGCCCCGAGGGCCTGCCAAAATATCGACAGAATAGGGTAAAAATTAAAAGTTACAGTTATTTCCAAATTGAGCTAGCCACTAATTCAACGGTGCCCTTACTTTAAAACCGAATATAGTTGAAGTTCTTAAATTTCTTTTCAGGCAAAAGCAAAGCGGTTTCAAAAACTCTACAATATTTTCCACAACACTCCAATTTACGTTTCGACGAGGTAACAAAATTATTACAACATTAAAATTTGGTAAAAATCGGAAAACTGAAAATATTCAATTTTCATAGAAGAAATCGGCACGCTGTCGCTCGGTATATATATATATATATATATATATATATATATATATATATATATATATATATATATATATATATATATATATATATATATATATATATATATATATATATATATATATATATATATATATATATATATATATATATATATATATATATATATATATATATATATATATATATATATATATATATATATATATATATATATATATATATATATATATATATATATATATATATATATATATATATATATATATATATATATATATATATATATATATATATATATATATATATATATATATATATATATAAAAATATACTTAGCTGTCATGTTAATAATAGCATTTCATTTAAGGATTTGTTGGCCTATCGACTAGTTCAAAACAATAAAGGATTTAGGACCCCTCCATCGCAAGAGACTAGCTTCATTACTGATGCTCACGTATCTAACTTCATACAATGGGCATTTACTTCTCAACAAAAACTATACTTTTTCATTTCCCATCGGTCTGTACTACACCCAACAAGCAAACTAAGAATTAACAAACTTATTTTTTTTCGCCCTCAATAGAAAGTTAACGACAGCGCCACGTCGACACGTATGGAGCGGCAGGCGACAATAGTACAGCGTAGTGTCCAATGACACAAGAATCTATCTCCACGCAGACAATTAAACAAGAGGCTAAATGCTAGGTAATTTCATAACTTCTTTTATATAAATTCACTTTTTTATATCAACAAAAAAAAGCCTAACCAAACAAAACGTAATCCAATTTTTTTATACAAGATTTGCCTCAATAACCTATAACTTTTAGTAAAATAAATAGTTGAATACTGCGGGAAAATCAGCAGTCAAACCAACCCAAACAAAAAAAAAAAAAAAACAATTATCTTTTAAATTAGCCTATCTGCATAAAACTCACCCAGGTTATAATAGACTTTTTTTAGAAGTACGTTCTTTAAGGTTCTGAAAATCCTAAGTGAGCTGGCATTTCTAATGTGAATTGGCAGATGGTTGAATATTTTTTTACCCTCATAGATAAAAGACCTTTGTGTAAATTCCCTAGTTGGTATAGGAAGGGGAAGATGAGATGATGCTTTAGGACTTGCAAAAGTTGAAACGACGAAAAATAATTGTCAAAATATAATTTGTGTCCAGGTCTCTGTATACGCTGAGAAAGATGAATGACAACTGATGCTCCAAGACCGAATGTTCTCAGGTTTTCTACATTCAAACCAGTGGAAGCCCCTTGGTAAATCACGAAATCGTATGCCATTCCGGATTTTCCACACAGAACAAATATTTTCACACCCCAGGGAGTCGGCTTTCCTTTTGTGTATTGCTTGATTGACAAGTGGCCCCTGAACGGTACAATTTGTTCATCGATGCATAAATTTTCTTCTAAATCTAACTCTCCGCAACGATTTCTAATGGCATCAAAAAGAGGGCGGACCTTATACAATTTATCGGTGGAATTTTCTGGAATCTCCAAGTTATTGACGCAGTGTAAATTTGTCCGAAGTTGAAAAAATCTATCTCTGGTCATTGTATCTCTGAAAAGATTTATGTAAAGGGACTTATTCCAAAATAGACGTACTTTAGGAAATTTGAGGCAGCCTATCGCAATGTGTAATCCAAGGAGACTTTAGTTCCGAGGTATTTGTTGGTTTGAAATGAATGTTTTTTTGGTGGGCATATATATTTGTAAACTCTGCCATTTTTTCAAACTCATCATCATTTAGATATTTTTGAAAATATTCCAAAGGGCTTTTTAGTCCTTCAGGCTCGCTATCGCTCTGGTCTAATTCATCCCAGACAATATCAGGATTATGAAATTCACGTTTACACCACTTAATTTTATCCTTTTGAGTTATAATGGAGTTATAGTTTGACTCAGTCACTCTTCCTGCAAATAACGACAATGGCAAATCATCTTCATCTTCCCAGTGGGTTTCAGGATTTTCAAGACTTTTTGAATCAACTTTGTCTGCGCCTATACGAACAATATGCGGCGTAGTAGTTTGGAATTCATTGTCCTCCTCCCCTCCTTCATCGTCGCTCAACTCCAAATCGGAACAATTCTCCAGAAAATCCAGTAAAATAGCCGCATCTCCTTCATTTTCTGAGTCATATCTCTTATCTAAAAAAAAAAACGACTTATTATAAGCGCCCATTTGAGTCAACTGTGCAGAATTATGACTACTAATAAAAGCTTATTTGTTTCAGACAAACAACTCTTGAGACCAATTGTGCATAATTATGCCGCCCAACAAAAAAGGTCATTTTTATTGAACTTTGATAAAATATATTGACAAAATATACATGTATATGTTTAGTTCAAACCTTTATTGATAATATTAGGCAAAATAAAATAATTTTTTTCATCACCCCGCAACGATGATCAAAGAATTATTTTTACTTACCTTGTCTTGCAGCCATCGTGCAAACCGTTGAAATGTCAAAAAGTTGTAGTTCCCACATTTGTCACAGGATGGCTCCACTAACATCACACGTTACAAGAAACATGTCCATTATTATGCACTTTTCGTCTAAGCGCTAAAAAAATTTTTTTTTCAAGGAGAAAAAAATACGTGAAAATTATGTGCATAATTATGCACACGGGGTCTCAAAGGGTTAAAAAGAATGATTCAATGGTGTATAAATAACATGGGCTTGCATAGCATGTACTAAATAACTAATGTAATTAACAGAAAAAAATATAGTGGGAATTCCCTAACAAAAAATATCTAAAAACTGTAACGAAATATCTACAACAAGGAAACAAGCTATAGACATTCTAATCTATAAAAGGTAATCTCGAGGCTCTGCCTCGAAAAAATAAAAGCTGACCAAGATATTTGCAATTATGATTATTCTATTTTAAAATACATTTTCAAAAATATACGTCTTGACAATTACAACTCGAATTAACGAGCAATACGAAATATGTGAAAGAATTAGAATTTGTAGAAGTTAAACACAAAAACTTTTAAGATAGTTGAAGAAGGTACTATCTAAAACCCAATCTTCCTTTAGTTCAGCCCTATCTGGGTCGCTCTAAAGAAATTAGAGGCTACTGGAAAACGTAAATGGCGACTTGTTACTGACTTCAGACATCTCAATGAACGGACTATCGATGACACGAGGGTTTGTACTTACGCCATCAATGAAGTCATAACTTGAAAAAAGGGTATGTCGGAGCTAATTCATATAAACTCAATAGCGTTCAAATATTAAAGTGAGGGAATATTGAAGCAACTATGTTCCAAAACGCTCTTTAGAGCACTTCGGTATTGTTTTCTAATCAAATTTTTAATTTAGAATAGAGTTTGTTTTAGAGATTTATCAGAAAATATATAAATAAAATGGATATCGTATTTTGTTCACCAATACCGCCGAGGCATTTTATTTAATGAAAGAAGGAACTGAAACCTGACGTGTCTTTTGACATAAGAATTTTTTGACAAATTTGATAAAAGGCTTAATTTCATAACCCACATTTTAAGTACTTATTATTCAATCTCTAAAGAACCAGTTGTTGAACTGCCATCATTTTGGTTTTTAGAAATGACCAATTTGTTTCAGTCTATTTTTGAATTTTTATTTTTTAAAAAAGGTAAAGCAATTGTTGATGTGAGTATAATTCCTCGTGAAACGAACTTTATTCATTTTTAACATGTGACATCCGAGTTAAGGAGAGACTAGTGCTATACCACAAATGGATTTATGGGTCCCGAAAAAGTTCAAAAAAACAGCTTTCTTTACCATATATGAGACTTATGATTTTAAAAGAATGCCATGTGTGCTAAAAACTCACCACGCACATTTCAGTGTGTGTAAGAAATATACTGCGTGGTCGTTGAAGTCATATTTTGAAGACCGCAATGTAATATATGCAATTTTTAATACTTCGTTAATGGTACTTCTTACCCGAATAAAACAAGTTTCAATATAGTACGTGAATCAAAATTCAAATAGACAAATTCGAGCTAAGGAAAAAAAGTTTCGTATTTAGCTCATGTTGTTACCACAGGGGGAATTGTACCCAATGTTAACAAAATTTCTGCCTTAAAATATTTTCTTATTATAAAGAATCATTAAGTATATTAAGATATTACGCATGTTCCACCAGTGACTTTGCGAAAATTGCCGAGCGCATGACCCTTGGATTAAAAAAATATTTAAAAATAGTTCATATCCCTGATTTCCCCACCTTATTTAACCCCTGTAGACAATTCCTTACCAATGAACCAATCATTCAATATCCTGATTATGAAAAGCTCTTTATTCTTACACCCTACGATAGAAATTTTGCTATAGGCGCAGAATTACCTCATTCCTGTTTCATGTCTTTTTACGGTCAACACCGACGTAGATAAAAAGGGGAGTTTGCTAGCCCCCTCATTGTTCAAACAAAAATTAAAATAATTAATATATTCCTAAATAGTGCTTCAGCAGTGACGTTAAAGTGTTATCGAATTAAATGTATACATATCATAGCATGCGGCTTGCAAGCAAATAAAATTCAAGTTTTCTTCTTCATAAAACTGGAAAAGTACTATACAAAGTTTCTTCTTTAAAAAACAATTGCCTTACCTTTTTTAAAAAATAAAAATTCAAAAACAGACTGAAACAAATTGGTCTTTTCTAAAAACCAAAATGGTGGCAGTTCAATAACTGATTCTTTAGAGATTGAATAATAAGTACTTAAAATGTGGGTTATGAAATTAAGCCTTTTATCAAATTTGTCAAAAAATTCTTATGTCAAAAAACACGTCAGTTCCTTTTTTCATTAAATAAAATCCCTCGGCGGTATTCAGAAGGTGAACAAAATATGATATCCATTTTATTTATATATTTTCTGATAAATTCTGATAAAATAAACTCTATTTTAAATTAAACATTTGATTAGAAAACAATGCCGAAGTGCTCTAAAGAGCGTTTTGGAACATAGTTGCTTCAATATTCTCTCACTTTAATATTTTAACGCTATTGAATTTATATGAATTAGGTCCGACATACCCTTTTTTTCAAGTTATGACTTCATTGATGGCGTAAGTACAAACCCTCGTGAAACGAACTTTACCTGTCATCGATAGTCCGTTCATTGAGATGTCTGAAGTCAGTAGCAAGTCGCCATTTACGTTTTCCAGTAGCCTCTAATTTCTTTGGAGCGACCCAGATAGGGCTGAACTAAAGGAAGATTGGGTTTTAGATAGTACCTTCTTCAACTATCTTGAAAGTTTTTGTATTTAACTTCTACAAATTCTAATTCTTTCAATATTTCGTATTGCTCGTTAATTCGAGTTGTAATTGTCAAGACGTATATTTTTGAAAATTTATTTTAAAATAGAATAATCATAATTGCAAATATCTTGGTCAGCTTTTATTTTTTCGAGGCAGAGCTTCGAGATTCAAACAAAAAATAGTTTTTGCCAACGCCTCCATATATCAACATACACTGTGCGTCGGCGCATCGGAACAGTAATTGTAACTATTTAATATTTTGGTTCGGATCAGTTCCATGGTTCAAATAGCAGGGATCAGTTCTAACAATTCAGTTCCAGTTATAGGTAGCCACGGCCGTACGCGCCGGAACGGCGGGGACACGAAGGCGCTAGCCCCCAGACCCCATCTCAGTGTTGGGGAGGAGCCCCCATGCCATTATAAGATACTGTTAAGATTGTTTAACTTGTTTCGTTTTTATATTGTTGTTTGATTTTTTCACAATTTTATAAGCTTTTTTATATCAATTATTACTACCGTCAAATTTTTTCGGTTGCTTATCAGTGTGATATAGAGATAAACTGGTAAAATTTTTGTGTAAATCCATTATGGCGGAACAAAATGGCGGCCTAATAAATAAAAAGCCCGGTACCAAAAAACTACTTATTCAATGGAATTAAAATTTTGAACAAAAGTCAAAAGTTAAACAGAAAGAGATTGGTACATTTTTAATGCGAATCCTATATGGCAAAACAAAATGGCGGCCTAATAAAATGTTTAAATATGTTAATTTTAATATTTAATAAAATTAAATACTAAACTATCAGTTATTATCAGATGTATATAGTCTGTTTATTATAAGTAGTGGAATTCTGTACGAGTTAATTTATTGATTTTTATATTTGGTAATTGGAAGTTTGTTTTGTGTGCCTTCCTTGTAGGCATATTACAAACTGTACAATGTATGCGGAATATATTTACTAAAATTAATGACGAATACATTTTTTTAAAAAAGTGCGAATTTTATTTTGTTAATTCAGGAGAATTTGGATCTCTAAAGTCGTTATTATATGCTTCTCGCACAGCCCTGTTTCACCGTATGCGTATTTGGGTGGAAAACACACTGAGCCCCCACACGAATTTTTGAATACCGGCGTCAATGGCCACCGTTATTGGAAACTAAGGAAAAAGTAACTTTTAAATGAAGCTATTTTATATACAGAGTGGGCTGAGAAATTAGGTCAGTTTTTATCGGTTCAACGGTTCAACTATTTATTTTACTAAAAGTTATAGGTTATTGAGGCTAATCTTAGGCGGAAGTCCAAAAGACCCATCTGCAATTTTTGGGGTACCTGTTGTTGTTTACCGTCTCGTTTATACTCGAACCAGCTATTGACCACAGCCAAATCTACTGCGTGGAATATAAGACGCAAATAACGACAATGGCAAATCATCTTCATCTTCCCAGTGGGTTTCAGGATTTTCAAGACTTTTTGAATCAACTTTGTCTGCGCCTATACGAACAATATGCGGCGTAGTAGTTTGGAATTCATTGTCCTCCTCCCCTCCTTCATCGTCGCTCAACTCCAAATCGGAACAATTCTCCAGAAAATCCAGTAAAATAGCCGCATCTCCTTCATTTTCTGGGTCATATCTCTTATCTAAAAAAAAAACGACTTATTATAAGCGCCCATTTGAGTCAACTGTGCAGAATTATGACTACTAATAAAAGCTTATTTGTTTCAGACAAACAACTCTTGAGACCAATTGTGCATAATTGCATAATAAATAAGGAGTGTTTAGTGAAAGTTGGTAAACCTGTCCAAACTCCAGCCAAACGAGGAAGGCCCAGTAGCGGAACGCCTGAAATATCAAAGACAAAAATTCCAAGAAGGACCGACGAAATTAGGCCATGTCCCGAGGTCCAATATGATACTATAGATCATTTGCCACATCTGGATGGGAGCAAGGAGGGGAAAAGGTGCAAAAATGAAAAATGTTGTAAAAAAACCCATTCTATTTTTTAAAAAAGTGCGAATTTTATTTTGTTAATTCAGGAGAATTTGGATCTCTAAAGTCGTTATTATATGCTTCTCGCACAGCCCTGTTTCACCGTATGCGTATTTGGGTGGAAAACACACTGAGCCCCCACACGAATTTTTGAATACCGGCGTCAATGGCCACCGTTATTGGAAACTAAGGAAAAAGTAACTTTTAAATGAAGCTATTTTATATACAGAGTGGGCTGAGAAATTAGGTCAGTTTTTATCGGTTCAACGGTTCAACTATTTATTTTACTAAAAGTTATAGGTTATTGAGGCTAATCTTAGGCGGAAGTCCAAAAGACCCATCTGCAATTTTTGGGGTACCTGTTGTTGTTTACAGTCTCGTTTATACTCGAACCAGCTATTGACCACAGCCAAATCTACTGCGTGGAATATAAGACGCAGTGTCCACTTTCTAGATCGAATATAAATTCGGTAGAGCCCAATCATTTGGTCGAGCAAATCCACTCCACCCATTGAATGATTATATAACTTAACAATTTCTGGTCTTGCAATATCAATATACCTCTTCTCGATCTTATCCCACCTGGAAACCAAGTCTTCCTCTCCAACACCTACAAAATTCGATGCGAGGACGACTGAACGATTATCCATCCATTTTACTAAAGCAATGTCCCCATTTTCGGTTGTCAATTCATCATTAGATCCCCTACCTCTTTGTTTTAACTGTTTGTCATCCATAAGTGGGGGCTTACTAAATCTGTTAACTCTTACTGTGCCAGCAGCATAAATTTTTTTATGCTTTAGGACTTGCAAAAGTTGAAACGACGAAAAATAATTGTCAAAATATAATTTGTGTCCAGGTCTCTGTATACGCTGAGAAAGATGAATGACAACTGATGCTCCAAGACCGAATGTTCTCAGGTTTTCTACATTCAAACCAGTGGAAGCCCCTTGGTAAATCACGAAATCGTATGCCATTCCGGATTTTCCACACAGAACAAATATTTTCACACCCCAGGGAGTCGGCTTTCCTTTTGTGTATTGCTTGATTGACAAGTGGCCCCTGAACGGTACAATTTGTTCATCGATGCATAAATTTTCTTCTAAATCTAACTCTCCGCAACGATTTCTAATGGCATCAAAAAGAGGGCGGACCTTATACAATTTATCGGTGGAATTTTCTGGAATCTCCAAGTTATTGACGCAGTGTAAATTTGTCCGAAGTTGAAAAAATCTATCTCTGGCCATTGTATCTCTGAAAAGATTTATGTTAAGGGACTTATTCCAAAATAGACGTACTTTAGGAAATTTGAGGCAGCCTATCGCAATGTGTAATCCAAGGAGACTTTTTAGTTCCGAGGTATTTGTTGGTTTGAAATGAATGTTTTTTTGGTGGGCATATATATTTGTAAACTCTGCCATTTTTTCAAACTCATCATCATTTAGATATTTTTGAAAATATTCCAAAGGGCTTTTTAGTCCTTCAGGCTCGCTATCGCTCTGGTCTAATTCATCCTAGACAATATCAGGATTATGAAATTCACGTTTACACCACTTAATTTTATCCTTTTGAGTTATAATGGAGTTATAGTTTGACTCAGTCACTCTTCCTGCAAATAACGACAATGGCAAATCATCTTCATCTTCCCAGTGGGTTTCAGGATTTTCAAGACTTTTTGAATCAACTTTGTCTGCGCCTATACGAACAATATGCGGCGTAGTAGTTTGGAATTCATTGTCCTCCTCCCCTCCTTCATCGTCGCTCAACTCCAAATCGGAACAATTCTCCAGAAAATCCAGTAAAATAGCCGCATCTCCTTCATTTTCTGGGTCATATCTCTTATCTAAAAAAAAAACGACTTATTATAAGCGCCCATTTGAGTCAACTGTGCAGAATTATGACTACTAATAAAAGCTTATTTGTTTCAGACAAACAACTCTTGAGACCAATTGTGCATAATTGCATAATAAATAAGGAGTGTTTAGTGAAAGTTGGTAAACCTGTCCAAACTCCAGCCAAACGAGGAAGGCCCAGTAGCGGAACGCCTGAAATATCAAAGACAAAAATTCCAAGATGGACCGACGAAATTAGGCCATGTCCCGAGGTCCAATATGATACTATAGATCATTTGCCACATCTGGATGGGAGCAAGGAGGGGAAAAGGTGCAAAAATGAAAAATGTTGTAAAAAAACCCATTTCTATTGCGAAAAGCGTGGAGTACATTTGTGTTTTAAAAAAGAGAGAAACTGTTTTGTTACTTATCATAGAAAATAACTTTTTTTTACTTTTTTTACGGATTTTTACTTTTTTTAGTTTGTTTATGTTGTATTATTTTTTTGAGCATTAAAGCAATTTGGGCATAATTATGCACATGTTTTTTTTTGAGAAAAATTGTTTCAAAAATTTTAGTTTACTCACTATACCCTTCAGAGGGACCCCTTAATTCATTATTTGCACATAAATAATTTTTATCCCGCCAAAATAAAAATCAGGTCTCAAGGGGTTAAATGGTAGATAATATACAGGGAAGAAAGATTAAAAAGATCCCAATGTTAAGTTTTATTGGTTAGTAAAATATATTTGATATTGCTAAATACCTAGTATTTAAAAAAACCAGTTTGTACGATAGAGAATTAATTGTAAACACGTCTTAATTATATCATTTGAATATTGCTGAAATGCTGAAGAAAACTGCTGGTAAGTGAGAAGCCCAATCTGTAGCAAAGTTGATACGTGGTCAGGATAAGAAAAACCCTGTTATAACCGCATTTAAGAAATAAATAATTTAACACTTTAAATCAAAAGTCAGGAAATATTAGTGAAATATCCTCTAGAGAACACTGTTGTATTCTTTAACGGTGGTGTATTAATTATGCCCGATTACATAATATCATTTTTAATTCCAAGATAAACTAATTCACAATAATATTAGAAAACAATTTAGATAATTAGAAAGAAAAAAAACTATGTGTATTTTTGCTTGTTTCTATGTTACTTCGAAAAATGAACTTCGAATAAAATGTTTATATTCAAACCAAAGATTTTTATTACTAACGGGCCTTAAAATCTAAAGGAAGCGGACATAAGCTTCATAGATCTACACACGATGTGTGTATCTTCAAAGTTACAACATTTTAAGGGTACGATTATATATTTTTTTATTAAAATATAATAATTAGCTAAACTACGAGAACAAAAAGGAAATAAATTAGAGTTTAATATTATTTTTCACTGTAAGTATTTTAAAATGAAAGATATGTAAGCACATTTTGTTCTAGTCTGAATAGGTTATTGAAGCTCTCTAAGTCTCTGTAAGGTTGATCCAGAATTTCTCCTCAATGTAATTATGGAATACCTGGACACCCGACCAAGTTTCTTGAACAGCGGGCAGAATTTGTCTGGCTGGAATCATAAACCAATATGGTGCATCTGAAATTTAATGCTCGCTTTACTGCTTCTTATTTATACTACTGAGTGTGTTATGGTTTGTAAACTGAGGATTCAATTTTACGTCACGATTTTTGACGTCATATTGTTTTTTACGTATTTCCAGTTTTTTTTATTCAAAGGTATTTCTTAATTAATCTATACATTGTTGACACTTTTTGTCACTTTGACATCGGAATTAGGGATCTACTATGTTCACTTTATAATACCGAAAAGTGTTTAGAGAGAGACAAAGTAGATTAAATTTGAAAAAGTTAGTTTCAGTTAAATGTAAGTTTTATGATGACACAACTTATGATAATACATACCGAGGGTTTTTGAAAAATTGCGTGTTATTTTTTTTAGATCGATTTTTTTAGATAACGTAACGAACAAAGATGTAAAGCGCTTTTAAAAAGTTTGATCACAATTGTTATTTACAGAAATAAAACTAAACTCGAAACTTTCTATATTTGACATTGCTTTACTTTATAATTACACCTTGTGGAAAAAAACTTAATAAAAGTTGTTTATATCTTTATGTGTTATACTCAAACTGGATGTCTCTTCAAAACTTTCCGTAAAAGGGAAGTATTGCAATCGTGAAAAAATTATCCTCCAAGGTTTTTACACATTTTAAGTCCCCTATATGCCAAAGAACATGTTTTTAAATTCCGTCGGTCTGTCGATCTGTCTGAACGTGGCATAGCTTAAAAACTACTTATCCGATTGATTTCAAATTTTTGTCAAAAATTAAAGGTCTTATGGGAAACATCTGATAGCATTTTGGTAAATATTCAATATGGCGTAACAAAATGACGGCTGGTGAAGTGTTAAAAAATTATCATTAAGAAACTAATTGTCCAAATTGTCTCAAATTTGGCACAAAAATCAAGTGTTGCATAGAAATGTACTGGTAATATTTTGGTATGAATCCAACATGGCGGCCTAATAAAAAAAAATCAGCCTGGAAAACTGTTTATTAGATTAATTCCAAATCTTGTGCAAGCATTAAGAATAATTAAGTATATAGAGATAAACCAGTAAAATGGCGGAACAAAATGGAGACCAAATAAAATGTTTAAAAAATCAATGGAAAAAAATGTTCTTATTCAATTGACTTCAAATTTTAACAAAAATTCAATGTGATATAGATGTATACTCGTACGAATTCAACATGACGGAATAAAATAGCGGACATAAAAAAATTATTTATTTTAATTATATCCAAAAGACAAGTTTAGCATAGATAAGAACTAAATTCGTTCACACTTCACTATTCCTGAGAAAAGAAAAAATCAATGACGAGGAAGTTCCGGGTAAAGAAAATTTACCGGTCAATATGCATCGGCGTGAATTTGTGGGGTGACGTCGACTGACAGTTTTGTCAAACTTTCTGATGGTCTTGTCTTAGTTTTTGAAAAAGTTTGACTGTTTTAAGTGATTTTTCAAAAGTTTTACATTAAGAAGAAAATTAATAAAAAATTGTAAAATAATGTATTTGAAGAATTAAGTTTAGTAAGTAAGGCAACTTGATCGGAGTCACTCGCGTGCAGTCCGCAGAGTTAAATTCACTTAATATGTAAGAAAAACAAAATAAAGAATTATTAACGACCAAACACTTCGTTTTAAATACCTGTCAATTAAATACACATTGGAGAATATTTTAGTATAACATCTAGAATATATCTAAAAAACATTTTTACTAGGGTGATGTATATTTTCAATTCAATATTTTTCAAATTGTAGGGTATTTTATTTTCTTCTATTTATATGTATTTAGGTTTCTGTATTCAAAACCTTTAGCGTAATTTTGTATTTATACATC
Source organism: Kuschelorhynchus macadamiae (assembly GCA_030620095.1). Classification (NCBI taxonomy): domain Eukaryota; kingdom Metazoa; phylum Arthropoda; class Insecta; order Coleoptera; family Curculionidae; genus Kuschelorhynchus; species Kuschelorhynchus macadamiae. The sequence continues at coordinate 141,466 of JAUTXW010001458.1, read as the reverse complement.
TTAAAAGTTTTTAGTGTTCCAAGGGAAATTTATCGAGAGGAAGTCTGGTGTGAGGAAACATAGATTTGTGCTTATTGTGATACTAATTAAAAACTAAAGTCCAAATATAAATTAAGAAGATAGATAAGTGTGCCCTCAATTTGGGGCCTAATTTACAACTCGATAACAAATTTGGGAACTCTGACTACTTTGAGTTACTAACATATATTTGTTAGCTCCTTATTAATATTTTTTTGTCATAACAGTCCGATTATTATTAGATTATTAATATTAGGTATATGGTTAAAGAAATTAAAATAGGGCTATAGTCAGAAATCTGAAAATCATGTTCGGAGAATATTAACTGATAACGCTTTTGTTCGAGAAACATTTTCTCATACATATTTTAAGTTACCAAGAATAGTCACATATCTTTAAAAAAATAATTGAACAAACGCAATATTGTAAAATATTAGTAATCTACGATACAAGAACGGAAAGTGATACATAAACATACTCCGACTGTCTAACGTACAATTTTTTTAACGCGCATGTTCATTGATTTATATGAAAATTTTAGTATACCAAAAAAATTAAAAAAAAGGAACCCGAAAAGTATTTATACCGGTTTCTCTTTCCGGTAAAATACTTGATGTGTCCTTTTTTTATTTTTTTGGTCTAGATCGGTAAAGTGCCGTTTTCAGTTGCCGTGCAGTTTGAAAAAACTATTACGTCGTCAAAATGATTTTTAAAATGCCTTTTCGAGAACTCTATTTCGAACTAATGATTCTGCCATCAAAATTTTGCTAATAAAAATTTTAATATATGTATTTAAGAGAAATAGCTCATGAAAAAGTTAAATTATTTAAAGGATGAAAACTACTATCTAAGTTGTAGAAAAAGTAGTGCATGGGTATGGGAGAAAACAGAATATAAAAATATTTATTTATGAAAAGACTTCCAAATGTGTATGTAAAATATTTAAAAAAAATAAAAAGGAGCTACATCGTTTCTTTTTCTTCGGTAATATGATAGTCATCATCCGAATCTAAATCATTTATATCAAAAATTTTATTACAGGAATAATATTTGAAGCACCAGTCATTCTTTCCTGTTGCTGGGCCTCGTTTATTCGAATGTTAGTATGTCTGGAGTAATTCTTCCATTTTTCTGGGGAAATCTGAAACAATCTTTTTGCTAAAACCTATGCAATGTTAAAGTAGCTTGGCTTAACCATTTTTAAGTGTTTCATTCTAGAGACGCAATACCACATCGCTTGTAATAGGATGAATAATGCTACTCTGTGCATCGTAATAACTCTTACACTTTGATCATACCATTTCGATGGGATTGTCAAGTCTGGCACATAAGTCTGAATGCGTGAAAGGAATGCGGATAAAAAATTATTTTAGTTATGTGGTCCGTTCAAATTATTTTTTTTTAATGCATCAGGAATTGAAATAAAATACCAAAAATAATATTGATAGGTATCGGTAGACGTCAACGTAGTCAGGATACCTGTGATTGACAGATTTCAAAACCCTGGCCCGTTCAACGATCAATTATTGTCATAGAGAAATAGGCATGTTCGGCGCGGATGACGACGTGGGAAAGACGAATATGAAAGATGTCTTGGATTGAATTGTGAACGGGCCAGGGTCTGAAATCGGAGAATTGCACTGCCGGGCGGAGTTTTCTGACCAGTGGTGTGCGATATTTAATTAATTAATATGAAAGATGCCTTGGATTGAATTGTGAACGGGCCAGGGTCTGAAATCGGAGAATTGCACTGCCGGGCGGAGTTTTCTGACCAGTGGTGGTGGTGGATTTCAAGATAGTGAAAGAAAATGGCTGCTAAATAAAATATTAGCAATCGTCAAAAAAAACGCCCTCCCAGGTTCTATGTTTTGTCTTCCCTAGATATTAAAACATATATATTTTCTTTTCTATCAGTCTGTCTATCTGCCGGTTCGCGAAATAGCTACAAAACAACTTACCCAATTAATTTCAAATCTTGGAAAACAATTTAGGGTTATATGGGGACCTGGTGATAGTTTGGAAGTATTACTAAAAAACTTATTTCCAATTTACTACAAATTTTGCATAAAAATCAAATGTTACATAGAAATGAATTGGTAACATTTTGGTATGAATCCAAAATAGCAAAAAAAAATAGCGGCCCAATAAAATAATCAAAAAATCAGCCTGTAAGAACTATTTACTGGATCAATTTCAAATTTTGTACAAGCAATAAATGTGATGTAGAAATAAACTGGTAAATTTGTGATGCGAATCCAAGATGGAGAAACAAAATGGCAGCTAAATAATTGTTTTCAAAAATATTAAAATCTTAATTACCATAACAGAACAAAACAGCGGTCTTAAAAAATCAGAATATAAAAATTTATCCTATTTACTGGTTTAGGTAGAAACTCGTAAAATTGTGAGAAATTATATATGATGGAACAAAATGTAGCTTAATAAAATTGTTTGAAAGGACTGTACATATACTGGATGTTTCACGAAGAAATGGACATAGTGAAATGGTTAATATGGACCAAGTGCCTTTCATATTTGAAAATAAAAAAAATTTAAATTTATCTTTAACGCATATACAGGGTGATTTGTCAAAACCTCCTACATTTTTAAAACTAAATACCTCAGGCACTAGTGAACCTATTTTAATGAAATTTTGCACAGTACTAGAGGTAATTGGGACTAACCTAAAACTGGTATACGACTGGAAAAAAAATTAGGTTCGGACTCAATTTTTTTTAGTTTTTTTGTACATTATTAAAATTAACACTCTGTAACTTACATATTGGATTTTTCAACATTGCACAAAAAACCAATGAACGGTACTTAGTAAAAATGCTAATAAATTGATTGCACCTCTTTTGGTTTTTCAGATAGAGAAAAATATTTTTTGTAAATAACTTTCTATCAGTTTATATATATATATATATATATATATATATATATATATATATAATATATATATATATATATATATATACAATATATATATATATATATATATATATATATATATATATATATATATATATATATATATATATATATATATATATATATATATATATATATATATATATATATATATATATATATATATATATATATATATATATATATATATATATATATATATATATATATATATATATATATATGGATTCGTATCACAATTCTACCCTTTTATCTTTCTATTACACTTAACTCTTGCAAAACATTTCAAATCATTTTAATAAGTAGTTTTCCAGGTTGATTTTTAAATATTTCATTAGGCCATCCTAGTATCGTACATAAATTTTACCAGTTCATTTCAACGTAATACTCGATTTTTTTGCCACATTTCAGATAAATTGGATAAGTAGTTTTTTAGTAGTAGCTTTTACACATTTCATTAGGCCGCCATTTTGCTCCGTCATATCGTATTTTTACTAAAATGTTGCCGGTTCATCCCCGTATGACCCTTAAGTGAAAGATTTTTAGTAAATAGAGTAAATAATGATTCCAATATTTTGTACAATAATGAACAGTTAATATCAAAGGAAAACATATCTTTTCTGGTAGTTGAAACAGACAGAAGACTAGACTGGAGGGTACACATTGATGGTATGGCCTTAAAAGTTTGGAAGGGCGATTTCTTAACGATTACAATATTTGGCTTTTACGAGAGAAGTAGAAAATAGCTTATTAGAAGTTAGTCCATTATTAGTTGATTACGTTTTTTTCTTTATCCAAGTATATAAACCTATATTCTTACAAAATTAAAAACGATTTTAAAATGTTATGCATTATCTAGACAGATATTTTTTCTTCTAATTATATGACAATACACTAATACACAATTCCTAAACTCCTAAGTTCTTTTTTTAATATTATAGTTTTCGAAATTTCCTAAAATTTAAATATGTTTTGTTCATTATTTGTTTCTATGGGTACTGATCATGAATCTAAAGTAAGAAATTGAATTGGTAACCTTTCAATTTTAAGGTATTGATTGTAAACTATCCATTTGAAATGTTCACTATTTTCTACATTAATTTTATACAAAATGATCAAAATAACAAGATCAAACAGACTACGTCGTTGTTTTTTTTATTAAATACATTTAGGAAGTGAAATTACCACATAAAAAGTAAACTTAATTTTTTTTTCGAAATCTAGGAATTTTTGTTGGTTACGTGGATATTTTGGCGTAATTCTATGTAACAGCAGCAATTATTCGAATTTTTAAATTCAAAAGTAGCAGCGCTTTAAACGTTATTAAGTAATCTTGAAAATTTCATAAATTATTTGGTGGATAAAATCTCTTGTTCTATGTCCGATAAGAAGTTCCTTGAATAAAACTGACTTAATTTACGATCGCCAGCATCGGTGCCGCTGCTAACGATCTGCAAAACAAGCTCTTTTTATTTGATATTTGGACAAGTACGTAACAAATAAGAAGGAAATATAAACGCGTTTTTATTTATTTACTGTCGCATACTTGTCTAGCTATGCTTTTCAAAATAAACCTTGCGACTTTTACCAAAAATCATTAAAATTTGACATGGTGGGCTTAACTTAAATTATGATCATTATCTCAGAATATAAAAAAATTCTGTAAAAACAAACGTGCTCCATGACACATACAGAATACAGTGAAATCTCTCAACAACGGACAGTAGCCGTGCCACAGAAACTGTCCGTTGTATAGAGGTGTCCGTTGTGGGAAGTGAACAAATTAAATACCAATGATATTTTATTTACAAAAATATTTTATTGTTAAGTAAAAAAATAATATGTTTAGTACAAATTATTAATAGGATTGTTACTACGTATACACCAACATCTTTTACATACATATATGCATACAACAAAAATGTACTACCTAATATAAAATATTGTACTACCTACATATACAGTTTGATACAGTTCTACTACTATAAAAAGTTTCTATTTACAAAAATTATCAAGTGTTGTTTGTCTTAAACTAGTTAATTTATTTTTAATAATTTGAGATTCCATTTTAGACGCAACTTCTGAGATTTTTTCCTCTAAAACAGAATCTCCAGATAACATACAAAAGTTTTCAATATCCCCTAACATTTTATATGCTTCCTTAATGTTCTAAATATTAGAAAAAATAATTTCTTCATCATCGCTGTCAGATGAAATCTGGCCGTCCTCACTATTTCGAAATTCACTAATGCTCTCATGTACACTTATGTGAATAAACTTTCATCAATTTCTAAACATGAAGTTAAGTCGGAAGAGGAAACATTGATGTTTCCACATAATTTCGATAATGGCACATCATCTTCACTATCGTAGTCAACGTTTTCCTCGAGAATTTCGTCGAATCCAGTTTTGCGGAAGCGGTTATTGATGGTCTTGGATTCGACTTTTTTCCATGCAGCAACAATCCAAAACAAGGCACTTACTACATTTATGGATTTCTCCAATTGTGCTGTAGATTCAGAATACTCCTGACAAAACTTGTTTGATTAAAAACTGTAGTGGTTTTTAAAATTTTGAATCACCCTCTGGTCCAATGGCTGGCAATGTGATGTCGTATTTGGCGGTAAAAAAATATTTTGACATTTTTTAACTCCAGTTTTGGGTGAGATGTGACATTATCCAAAAATAAAAGTACAGTTCGGTTTTGCCTTTGCATTTTTCGGTCAAATTTCATCAACCAAACCGGCATTATGTCCCTTGTCATCTATGCTTTCCTGTTATAGTACCATTCAAGTGGCAATTTTTCCACGCTTGATCTTTTAAAGCAGCGGGTTTTTTTACTTTTTCCAATCACCAGTGCATTTTCTTTTTCTCTATTCATAGCGGAGAAAAGTAAAATAGTGAGACTCTCTTTGGACGCTTTCCCGCCAGCACATGTTCCGCCTTTTATAGAAAATGTTTTATTTGGCAAGGCAAGGAAAAAGAGTTCCGTTTCATCGGCGTTATAATTGTTTCTCGGTGCGTAGTTTTTGATAATAGCATATAATTTCGTCCGCCAATTAGTTACCTGAATCAAGTCTACAGCCGCTGCTTCGCCACAGATGAATTTGAAAGAGATATTATGACGTTGACAGAACTTCTCCAACCATCCAGTTGCTCATTTAAAACCATCAACTTCTAGATTCTTCGCAATTTCTTGTGCTTTTCCTTTATTATTGTACCGGATATTGAAATGTTTTTGGAGCGTACTTTACAAAACCAGTCGTAGACAATTTGGTATATGGCAGCACCCTCAGCTTTCGCAAATTTCTTTTTCTCTTTCATGTTCCCGGTCTCGGCGAATCGCTTGTTAAGATCGCTCTTGTTTCTCAAAATAACACTAATTTGAGATTTTCCTACACAAATTTTTTTGGCTAATATTCTAACACTAAGTTTGTTTTTTTTCCGCGTACAGGATTATTTCAACTTTTTCTTAAGGACTCAAGAACTTTCTTTTGTTTGAAGACATATTGATCGCACCAGAGTAACATCAAAACTAAAATATTCTATTGATTAAAAATGTTCCAAATTTTACTTTCCGTGTCCGTTGTTGTGAGTGTCCGTTGTCAAGAGGGTTTAATACACAGGAATACATATACTGACGGTCGGTGACTTCAAAATTGTCCGTTCAGCAGAGGTGTCCATTGTTCGGAGGTGTCCGTTAAGGGAGGTTTCACTGTATTTAAAAACTTTTTTTTCTAAAATATTTCGTGTAAACCAACGACCACTGTTGATGCAATTGAAGATGTTCTGGGGGAGATTGAGAGACTGCTGGAGAGGGCGGGGTTTTGGTTCACATTGAATAGGTTGCATTTGTGTTTCTCTGGCTACGCTAAGAAATGCATATTTGGAATCTTCGACTGTCGATTGTCCTACACAATTTTTACTTGAGGGTACGTATCCTGGTCCCAAAGAATCTTCTACAGAGGAACGCAGTAAATTTAGACGCTAGTTTGGGATACAGGGAATATTGTAGGGCTGCCTTTGCAAATCTCCCCTCAGTGTAAATATTGGAGACTTTGATGCATGTCAGAAAAAATCTGGATTCGTATATTCGAATATCTGCAGTGGTGGTAGAATACAGTTTGTTCGCTTTTTAATTCTGCCGATTTTATTAATTTTTCGTAGTTAAGAATAAATTTTAATATGGTTATTTGGTGTTGTCGCGTTCCTAAAAAAATGTAGTTTTCTGTGGTGCTAATTTAAAAAACTTTACACATTGTTTAGTGCTTCAAAAATTAATAAACAGTTGTGCATAATTAGATAGTGAAGTTAATAAATTCATATTCTTATCAGGACATTCAAAGAAAAAACAACAAATCTGCTGATAACATGGATTCCCTTTGATAATTCCAAATTTGCTGCTTATCTTTTATTTTCTTCTTTCTTTCTTTTTCAAAATGGAGTCGGCTGCCACTTTTTTGCTTTCAGCGCCATTCTCCAGCCCAAAAGGTAGGATGTCCGGATGGCGAGCTCTTAGCTCCCGAACACACCGAATTTTTCAAATAAATTTTTAATTTTTGAAATGCATCTTGGCTTCCACTAGATGCCCCTTGAGAGTACTACTGGTCTCACGAGATGACCTTTTCTTTCAAGCTATCCCCTTACCCCTCCCACTCCCGCCACATAGCGGCCATTACGCTAATATTCTATGTAGAACTGCGGCAGACGAACGGGATAGAATGTAGGAAGAACTAGGCCTCACACGTTCACAGCGTCTGCTCCCTTTCTTGCGGAGTCGTTAGTTTCCACTCTGAGCGGTTGAGTCTCTCGTTTCCCCCCGAAATAAAGCAGCAAAACCAAACACGTGGAACCACTTATGTAAATAACACAGAGGCCTGCCTTCGACGAGACGAACCGGAAGACTCATCTTTTATTTTATTTTTTTGGGGGTGTCTCCAGATACATTTTATTTAAGATTAAGGTTACCACAGTGGTTTGGATTGTACAAGTTTTAGTACAATTAGCTGTCATATCTGTGTTTGAATGTTCTGGTTTTAAAAAGCAATGTGTTATTTGAATGCCTCATCACTGTTCCATTTGTGTTTATGTACATCATTACTTGTTGTGAAATAATTCATGAGTACTCTAATTTAATACAATAGTGTGTCATTGTTGTTTAAAAAAGTACCGATCCTTTAAGTGCTGTAAGAACAAGGACTTTTCAAATTACTGCTGCATATTCTGCTTGGCTGTCTTTCACCCTAGTTTCATGGATAGAAATTCAGAAGTAGTAAAACTGGGTGGTTATAAAATCTTTTGCTCACTGATTTGCCAAACAAAATTCAATGAGCGAGAGGAGGAGGAAAATCTTACAAAGAAACAGATAGAAGAACTGGTAGCGAAACTAAAAAGCAAAGAGATTTTGATAGAGAGGATGAAGCGGGGTAGCAAGTCGTTTGAGAGTACTGCTCTAGATTGCGAGTGATGCTGGAGTGCCGTAGGGTAGCACACTAGGACCACTGTACATAAATGATATCTCAACGGTGGTACAAACGTGTTCCATCCATTTGTTTGCTGACGATACTTTATTATATTTTTATTCTAAACATCTTGATCACCTTATCGCTAATATTAATGAAGATCTTCTCCAACTTAAGACGTGGTTTACCAAAAATATTTTGAAAATAAATGTAAAAAAAAACTAAATGTATGCTAATTGCAAATGAAAACTATCAACAAGAGTTTATTGTGAGGAATATAAATGTAAAAATAGGTGATGATATAGTTGAGGCTGTTGATCAAATGAAATACCTAGGATTTATTATTGATAAGAATCTAAATTTTAAAGAACATGTGTTATATATAATTGACAAAGTGTCTAAGAATGTGAACTTTCTTTCAAGAGTAGCGTCGTTTTTGTCTCAGTTTTCTAAGATAACTGTTTATAATACGTTGATGTTGCCCCACCTAATTTACAGTTCTTCCATATTATACACAGCAAACAAAAATGAAATTTCCAGGCTACAAAAATTGCAGAATAGAGCGATGCGCATTATTTTGAACAAAAAACGAGAAACTCCCATAAAGGCTTCCAGTTCAAAAGTTTTTAGAGTTTCAGGTTATGGTATTAATATTTAAGATAAGTAATGGATTAACACCAAATTATCTATCCGACAAGTTATGCCCTCATGATTCTGTCCACCAGTACCCTACCAAAAATAAAAAAAGCACAGAAAACTCCTTGTTCCTTAAGGGCGTTATTTGTTTTAATGCTCTTCCCGAAAAAATAAAAAAATTGGATAGCCTAAATTTGTTTAAAAAGCATTTAAAGGACTACTTAAGGTAATTAATTGTATAAAGTATAATGTTTTAGATTAATAATGAAAATGGATAATTTTATGTTAAAATTGTTCTTTCTTTTTATCTGTGTTTGGAATTTTAATGTACTGACCTCATAACTTTTTAAATTTTTATTTATGTTAAAATTGCTGTATTCCTGTTTTTTTTAAATTTATATGTATTGTGAATATATAAGCATATTGACTTCTTTAGTTTTTATTAAGTACACATGTGACTGTATTGTTGTTTTTTTTTATATAATCCGTCATGTGTTGATATATACGTTTTTTTTTTACATTGTGACCATTTTTTTTAATTGACAATTATTATTATTGTTCTTTTGTATATTAGCCAAGTGCTAAATAAAGGATTATTATTATTATTATCAGTATTATATACGGCAGAAAAGAAATATTTTACCAAACTACTGTCACTTAAAAAGTTCTCAAAATATGTGTGGTTTTTACAGGTTGTTATGAGAGGTATGCCTCTAAAGCAATTTAAAAAATATGTAATTTGGTTTTCTGATATGACCTAGGATATTTTTCATGTAAAGTAATTGTGTTTATTAGTTTTAATCTTACTTATAATCACCTGCATGAACACGGTTTTTTTGTATGATTAGCACCAAAATAAACTATTGTTTTTTTTTCTAACGTTGGTCGTAAGTTTTTTTTAAAGACTTCTTGACTATTGAAATTCGAGCTTTTGGTGGTTAACTTTATACAGATAAATGATTGGTCCGTACTTGAATCGTTTGGGTGGAATGATCTTTTTTACTGTATTCCAAATTTCATCCCATTCCATCAATCATGGCCAGAAGTGGATATAGAATTCTTTTTGTTCCAAAAAATGGATGAGGGATTGGTTAGTCCAATTTTGATTTGGAATTTTCTCTACAAGTTTAGGATAGTACGATGCATTGTTCATTGTTACCAAAGATGGCTTATCTAAATTTGGTAGCAGCTGCTCTTTAAATCAATTTTGATAATTTAAACAATTCATTGAGTCGTTAAAATCACCCGATGTACTGTCTAATTTAAAAATTAAACTTCAATTTTCTACAATCCATGTTGTGACCCCGCATGCAATACAATGTTCCTTAAAAATATATTTATGTTTAGGCAGGAAATAAATAGACATTTCAGTTAAAATAAAGTAAACGTAAGAAATCTTCTTGATTTATAAGCTACAAACCATAATTCACAATTTTTAAAAATTTTAATATTTTCTTAAAAGTTTGATGCTTTATTTCAAGCGAAAAGATGTGCGCCTCGTAATAACATTTTAAAATTTTTAGAAGTTTTCAGCGAGGGTCGGGTTTTCCAGCAGCTTTATTATTAAACTTCATACACTAAAATATTATTTTTTACTCTTTAGTTTATAAATAAAAGCTTGTTTTTATAAAGTTTTTTTTACGCACCCTGTATAAGATATTCACGATTTTTTACAATCTTAGTTTTAGAGCAAGCAAAAATTTTTATGAAGATTCACTTTTTCTGCTAAAATAAATAATGAAAAAGTTTCCCAACATTTCAACTTTTTTCGCACCCTGTATAAGATATTCACAATTTTTTTACTCCATGATACCGTATTATTATATTATCACCAAAGTATGAAAAATTTGCTTGCTTGAAAAATGGATTACAAATTTTGAAGCGGAAAGACAGACATACCAACCGGAAAGACAGATATATACGAAGAAAGCAAGTAAAATAAGAGCCTGTAAAAATAATAATGTAGCTACCTCATTCACTTTCCAGATTCTTTGCCGGTTCTAGAGTGTCATCTTATCAGCTTTTCCTAAATGCGGCCTTACTCTATATACGGTTTCATATAGAAATACCGGTTTTAAAGGAGAGCTGTCATTGCGTTGCGTTTATATTCTCTTTGTGTCTCTTTTGTGTAACATCGAGTTGTTCTATTAAGTATTTTCTGTTGATATTGATTTGATACATGTTTACAACTTAAATTGCAAATATTTTAACCCTTCAGTTGATGGCATCTAAACATTAATATACTTATTGATGAATATTAAAAATAAATGAACAGTTTTTGCAATGTTTTATGGCTATTCTCGATACAGATGATGGATTAATTGAAATTTCTTCTGTTATTGATTATTCAGCCTTTTTCACGAGTCCGTGTCATCGACAGACTCCAACGATTCCGCAAATCAAAACTTTTTTTTTCAATATATAATACAAATCAGGCGCTTTTTGTAAGAACTTTTTATGTTTTCTTAAGTAAAAATTTTAGCATTTTTGGCTTTGTAGCCATCATCTGATGTTATAAATATGCAAACATTTTCTTATAATGTTTTATATCGATATTATCATGTATGGATATTGTCGAATTAAATTTTAACATTGAAAAATCACCCAAAAGGAAAGTGCTTTGTTGCAGTCGTCTCATTGCACAGGTTTTGAATAAGTGGCATTGTATTACATATTTACTTCTGGACTTCTCTGGTAGTAAATTTGTAGTTGCAGATTTGGCTTCTTCAGAAATATCAGGTGGAGTACCGGATCAATAATCACTTTCGTTCTTCATAATGATAAAATATTTATTATTTTAATTTTACAGCACAAAAAGAAAAAATAACCTTAAATTGACACAATTTTAAATACCGCGTATAACGTCGCCAGATCAGTGAACGAACGATCGACATTTGCTTTCGGTTACCATGGCGGTTATTCGTATCACGCTAGACGGAAAAAGTGATAATTTTCTTTTCCATGTAGGCTTTAAGCCCGCTACTCACTATCCCTTGATTCGTCCATTCGTCTGCGTAGTGTGGAAGGTCCTGTTCATCCGTTCGATTATTTGTGCAGCAATTCCGGCTTTTGGGAGAATCATCAAAGTAGGCTTTGACCTCGGCGAACCATTCGTCCGAATCAAATCTTTTGTTTTTTTGTTTATTTTCAAACATTGAAACGCATGAAATCTGTGCGAACGAATTAAATAAAAATTGATGAATAGTGTGGATGAAATATTCCCCAATTCGTTCATTCATATGAATTGACGAATCGAACTGAATAGTGAGTAGCTCGTTTGAGAGCGGAAAGATGTTGCAACATTAACCGATTTTCGATTTTATTTGAATTTAGGAAGTAGTTTTGTGTTTTTTTGCGCGCGGCTGTGGAAAAAAATTAAGTGAGCTATGTTTGCCAGGCGTTTAACCTTTTCTAGCTGCTCTAACTAGAAGATTTGATTTAAGAAGAAAACTATTTTTGGATTTTACGCTACAAAATATAGAAAATAAGAAATAATTATACTAAATTACCTTAATATTTTATGTGTTATTACAAGATACTACACAACTATCTGGGCACTTCTTTCTTTTATTTTACGTTTTTTTTGGAACATGGTTTTTTTGCCAAAATACTAGAAGCATTCCAATTAATTTTATGGTTTTTATGTCTTGCTTGATGTCAAATGTTTGATTTTTCAAATTTCCTATTTTTTATGTAAGTTTGGTGTTGTTTAATTATTTTGCGCATTGACGCGGAATTTTATAAATAACATTTTTTGTATTTTCTTGTTTATTGTTTCTGAAAGTATGCTTCTAAGCTTATTTTGTGTCTTAAAGATCGTTCTTACGTTAAAACGTTTACCTATTTCTGAATAGGTGGCACTGATTCATATACATTCTAGAGACATTGTCTAATACTCAAATAAATATAAATAATACACTGGTAATAAGTATTGATATCGTTAGTCTTTTTACAAATACACCTGTAGATAAAACTTTAAACATGGTAAGAAATAAACTTGAGAATGATAAAAATCTTGGTGAACGTAATATGAATGTATATTAATACTATTCTAGAATTATTAACTTTTTGTGTGAAAACCACCAATTTTTAATAAAAAAATGAATATTACCTACAAAATTCTGGCATGGCTATAGGGTTTCCTTTATGTCCTTTACTAAGTAATATTGTTACGAAAAATTTTGAAAGAAATGATGTTCAAAATTCCGATTATAAGCCACTGGATTGGTGGAAATACATTGATGACATATTTTGTATTAATCAACATGACGATTTTATAATCATATAAAGAAACAAACCAATAACTTCCACTTTTAGACATACTTATTAAAAAGACAGAAGTACACAATGATGAAACAAAAGTATACAGAAAACCTACACACATACAGATACTTAAATTTTTAGACAAATCATCCAATTATGGTTGAAAAGGGAATTGTAAAAAGTCTATATCAAAGAGCAAGAATAATTTGTAAAGATCAAAATTTTGTAGAAGAAAAAAATTTTGTAAAAGATATTTTAAATCAAAATAATTATCCTAAGGATTTCATTGAAAAATGTTTTTATGCGTTTGAAAATCGAAAAGTCAACCAAAACCAAAATAGACCACTTACAAACGTCTTTATACCATACCTAACCTAACCTAAATTATCAGATAAAATAAAACGAATAGGTAAACATTTTAATGTAAGAACAATCTTTAAGACAAAGAAGCTTATAACTTACAAAAACAAAACCTTACAATGAACAAGATAATACAAAAATGATATTTATAAAATTGCGTGTCAATGCAATAAATTTTACATAGGTGATACCTCCACGCCATTAGTCAAAAGAATTAAAGAACACCAATCTTACATCAAAAATAGGCAATTTCACACGCACTAGATAACAAATATAAAATTAATTGGAATGCTTCTAGTATTTTGGCAAAAGAACCATGTCCCAAAAAAATAAAAGTAAAATAAAAGAAAGTACCTTAATATTGTTAAATAGAGATAATTCTCTAGCATCTTATTCAGTTAATTTTAATAACACACGGTTAAAGTTGCTAAATACTGAATTTAAAAAGGACACCTCAAAATACAGTAAATTAAAATGAACATACTCTAGGTTAAAACGTTTCCGGTTAAATTTCAATATAAAACATAAGATATATAGTGCGCTTAGTTTTTACTTATTTAGTTTGGTGAAGACGGGGGTAGATTTTCCCCTGAAACGTCCAAAAGAGTACATATTTTTCAGTATCGATCCTAGGGTACCTTCACAGTGGACTCAGTGTTGAATGTAGTAAATAACAAAACAACTCTGATGTAAATGTCTTATAGACTTAAGTCAGCCCACAAGTGTTGCTACATTCGTGAGCAAGTTACTGAATTGTATAACAATGTGGTAGTTCTGGCTGTTTAATTTTAAAAGAAGAATAGTCGTATTTTGACATTAATGACACTTATGAAATTAATGAGTTGTTATCTGTCATGTAGAACTATAATTTGCTTTTCTGATATTGTTTATTATTAGTAGTTAACGTAACGTGTGCAATTCTTTTATTTGGTGCAGCACAAACTTCAGGTTATGGTCCCAGGCGCCAAAAGCAGTCAAATAAAAGTGGAAAGTTGTGAAAAAGTAAAAAAGTTAATGGCGGAAAGTATTGTGTCATTAACGATGTATCTCTTTCATTCCGTGTAAAATTTATTATTGGAGTGTTATGATGTACTAGATATTCTTGAGAAGAAACCTCCAGCTTCAACAGAAGACGCACGAGTTTTTAAAAAGAAGAAGGTTAAAGCTAGAAATGTAATGTGCAATGTATAGCCGACCGTTTAGAAATGATTAAGGGGAAGAAATATGCCAAAGAAATCATGGACAAACTAAAAGGTACATACATGAAGGAATTGCTAATTTAGTAAACTTACAAAGTAAATTCAGAAATTTAATATACATAGAGAGGTAGGCTGAATGAATGTTTAATAGAATTTGAAAAGACGGTATTAGATATTAAAAATTGTGGAGGAAATATTAATGATACTGAAGTCATTTCACAGCTCTGGCAGCTATGCCACAATCATATAACTCTGTTGTGACAGCTATTGACACACTTTATTGTCAATCAACGTCAACAGTCACTTTAGACAGCGTGAAAAATAAACTGTTAATGGAGATGAAAGTCAAAATAAAAATAAAAATGAGAAAGAAGAAAGTGAGCCTCAGGTATTATTAGGATACAAAAGCACATGGAAGAATAGAGGAAATAGGGGTTCAGGTAGAGGAAATTACTCAATAGGAAATTAGTAGTGGGAATAGGAAGGGCAGTTTTCCTTTTAAATGCTATAATTGTGGTCTCACCTGGCAGAGGGAGATAAATCGCAATGTCATGTAGCAGACGAAAAAATGAAATAGCCTGAGTGGCAACAGAAAGTGTGGTATGTTTGAGTTAAATGCCAGGTATCAGTTTTATAGTTGATAGTGAAGCAACTAATCATCTAGTAAGTACCCAATTTGAAAAGTATTTAACACATATAATGGAAATACGTTACAAAATATAAGTAGCAAAAGTAGGTGAAGCAGTGGAGTCACATAAAGAGAGAAATTTAAGTTTAAAGTCAAGTGACGGTCAGAGAGTAAGATTAGAGAACGCCATGGTGTGTGAAAACCTAATGTACAACTTGATATCAGTTAAAAAGATAGAACAAAGAGGACTAAAAATAATATTTCAAAACAAAGAGGTAAAAATCTTATAAGAAAATGTAACCATAGCAGTGGGGAATGAGTGCAAATTTGTCTCAAGAAGCACAGGACTTATGGCATCGTAAAATGGGTCATTCTTTGCAATGTCCTTCAACAAAACTTTGAGAAATGTGTTTAAAAGGGAAGTAGACCCAGGCTTCCTATAAGTCTCCGAGGAAAGAAAACCTAAACAAATATTGGAAGTTGTGTCTACAGTGTGTGGACCAATAAATCCCTCATCCCATAGTGGTAAGCGTTACTTTGTGACATTCATAGATCATTTTTCCCATTTCACAATTTGCTATTTTCTGGAAAAGAAAAGTGAAGTTTTTGTCAAGTTTCAAAACTATATAGCTCTGATAGAAAACAAGTTTAACGAAAGAGTTAAGCGTTTAAGAGCTGATAATGGTGGGAGTATGTTTCACATGTGTTTAAAAACTACTGTAAACAGAAAAGCATTCATGTTGAATACACAGTTAGACATACACCACAGCAGAATGAAGTTGCTGAAAGAATGAACAGGACCATCATGGAAAGAGCCAGGTGTTTAAAATTTGAAGCAAATCTACCAAAGGAATTCTGGGAAGATGCAGCCATATACTTATTAAATAGAATATCAATAAGAGTTATAAATAAAACACCCCCTGATAATAAAAAGCCAAACCTAGAGAAAATAAAAGTTTTTGGATGTGATGCCTATATGTATGTTCAAAAAGAAAAAAGAAAATTTAAACTAGACTCTAAAAATGAAAAATTGATTCTAGTAGGATACACTAACAATGGATATCGCCTATGGAATGAATATAAACAAAAAGTGATAGCTGCAAGAAATATAATTTTTAATGAAACACCAAAACATGATAAAGAAAATCACCAGAAGAAAAATATAGTTGAAAGTATGTTTAATGAAGAAAAAGAAACAAATAGAGAATCTGAAAACGACAAGGAAGAGACAGAAAATGAAGTTGATATAGAAAATGACTATGAATCTACAAAACAAAGAACCGAGCAAATGACAAGAAGTTCAAGGAAAATGGCTACACCCAGAAAATTGAATGATTATAATCTATGTTGCCATGACAGTCTCATGAAGGTATTATTATTCTTTAGTAGTAATGTATAATGGTGTTGTGGAAAATTTTATTATATTCCGGCTAAAGAACAAATTGTTGATATGTTCACAAAATCTTTGTCATAAACTCACTTTGCTATCTGAGACATAAATTAAATATATTTTATTTTAGTAATAAAGATGCATTTTAAAATAGTTGTACTATTTTACATAATTGCAGAATTCACAGGGAATATTGAATGTAGTAAATAATAAAATACTTATGATATGTATAATGTTTTATAGACCTAAGTCTGCCCACAGTACAGTGTTCCTACATTCTTGAGTCAGTTATAGAAATGTACAACAATGTGGTAGTTCTGGCTGTTTAATTTTAAAAGAAGAATAGTCGTATTTTGACATTTATGACACATATAAAATTAATGAATTGTTATCTGTCACGTAGAAGTATCGTTTGCTTGTCTGATATTGTTTATTATTAGTAGTTAACGGAACGTGCGTAATTTTATTATTCAGTGATAATAAAAAGTTATCATTCTTTTCCACCGGAATTGTTTTATTTGGTACAGCACAAACTTTACCCAAAACCAAAGACTACAAATTAAAATTTTAAGGTAATTTAATATAATTCTTTCTTATTATCTATATTTTGTGGCGTAAAAACCAAAAATAGTTTTCTTCTTTAATCATGAATCCGCCAATAAGATTTCGTAATTATTTAGAGGATTTTACGTATAGTTATCATTAAATATTATTCAAAATCGAATGCAGTATATTTTGTGTTTTATGCTAAATTATTTTTTGATGTAGAATATTTTAACATATAATATATGAAATTATTAATATATTAGATTCGAAGTTTTGCAGGAAATCTTTTCTCCGCCTGTTTCTAAACTGCAAACAATTTTGAGAGGCATTTTACACCTTGTACAGGGTGTTTCAGCGAGGACTGAACAGGGACCTATTTTCGACCTTCCTTGTATTTTGGAAAAATTCAAAATAGCCAATCGATGTATTTTTTCTTGTAGAATCCAAAAATGTCATCGAAAAAATATTTGAACCAGAAACAAAAGAGTTACGCTATGCATCAGGTGTTTTTTAAATGGAATATATCGTTTTTTATACGATTTTTGGAAAGAGTGATTTTTTTTATGTCCCTTCTGATTAAAAGATTTGATTTTGCGATAGCTGTTTATATTACATTTTAATGTTTTCCAAACTAAAATTTTAGCTTCACCTGTTTAAAATATACGATAGGTTGGTATAGGTGATCAAGGTAAAATGACGTTTGAATGCTTTGTCAATAAAAATTGACATTATTTTAATTATTGTCGAAGTCTTCACCTAAAAAATATATATTTGACTCTGATCGAAATGAAATACTCATTGGACGAGAGACTACAGATTGTTATGCTATTTTACAAGTGCCAAGAAAATGCAAGAGAAGCAAGAAGAAGATTTATTGCAAATTTTCATAGAAATATATCCATCAATACAATTCTAAGGATAAAAAACCTATTTGAGGAAAATAAAACTTTACATGATAGAAAAAGAAATTCAATAAAAAATAATTATTAAATAATAAAATAAAACTACTAATAACATAAGTTTTCAATGTGACCGCCGTTTTTCTCGAAACAACATCGATAACCCCTTTGTAGCCTTTCTAAACTTGCTGTTACAATATGATTTTCCTGGTTAAGGCGGTTTATTTCATCGACAATTTTTCCCATGATCTCTTGAATATTTTCGTTTCGTTGTCTGTATACGACGTTCTTCAAATGGCCCCAAAGAAATGTATCCAAAACTGAGAGGTCGGGGCTATTGGGCGGCCAAGCATATGTTCCATTTCGCCCTATCCATGGCGCCGATTTAAAAATTGAACCACATCATGCACGGCATGAGGAGGCGCCCCATCATGTTGCCAAATTAAATTCTGATATTCTGCCAATGGTAAGTCTTCCAAAAATTTTCAATTTCGTTTTCTAAAAACTCATAATATCTGTGCCCATTTAAAGTCCCGTTAAAAAATATTGGTCCCAAAATTTTATTGTTTTTTATCCCACACCAAACATGAATAGAATTCCTCCCTTGAAATTTAATAGTCTGGAACTTTTTTGGATTTTCAACGGCCCAGTGGTGACTATTATGTCTGTTGAATACTCCCGATGTTGTGAAAGTAGCTTCGTCGGTCCACACAATATTTTTGAATAAATCAGGGTCTTCGTTTTCTTGCCGAATTACCATTTGAGAAACAAATTGGAAGCGAAGTTCTTTTTGTGCCGGTGTTAGGTGCTGAAGTGGAAGGATACGAAAAGGCCTAAATTTATGAATTTTCAGAGTCCTGTGAACAGTCCCTCGGGTAACTCTTCTGTGCCTTACACCGCCACCGTACTGAACTTCCCGAACTGCATCCGAAATAGATTTGGTTGAATTAACTTGAAAATAATTTATAACGGCCTGGTCTCGATTTCTTCTTCTTTGTATATTTCTTTTTCTATCATGTAAAGTTTTATTTTCCTCAAATAGGTTTTTTATCCTTAGAATTGTATTGATGGATATATTTCTATGAAAATTTGCAATAAATCTTCTTCTTGCTTCTCTTGCATTTTCTTGGCACTTGTAAAATAGCATAACAATCTGTAGTCTCTCGTCCAAAGAGTATTTCATTTCGATCAGAGTCAAATATATATTTTTTAGGTGAAGACTTCGACAATAATTAAAATAATGTCAATTTTTATTGACAAAGCATTCAAACGTCATTTTACCTTGATCACCTATATCAACCTATCGTATATTTTAAACAGGTGAAGCTAAAATTTTAGTTTGTAAAACATTAAAATGTAATATAAACAGCTATCGCACAATCAAATCTTTAAAATCAGAACGGACATAAAAAAAATCACTCTTTCCAAAAATCGTATAAAAAACGATACATTCCATTTAAAAAACACCTGATGCATAGCGTAACTCTTTTGTTTCTGGTTCAAATATTTTTTCGATGACATTTTTGGATTCTACAAGAAAAAATACATCGATTGGCTATTTTGAATTTTTCCAAAATACAAGGAAGGTCGAAAATAGGTCCCTGTTCAGTCCTCACTGGAACAACCTGTACAAATTGTGAAAATAATAAGAAATTAAAGCTCACCACCATCAGGCAATTCCACTGTATACGACAACTCAACTCCGGCATCTGCTTTAACCCAGTCATCACTTGCACCAGCAGTAGCATATAGAGCAATTGCCGAATTATTTACGTAATATGAAGAACCTATAGAACTTGCAGCATCGATAGCACTAGCTGCTAGATCCCCAAGCATTTGTAGTTCTTCAGCATCATCGGGATACTGTGCTATATACCTACAAAAAACATGATTAATAGAAACATAATTATGATTACAGATAGTGTTTTACTAGGTACAGTTGATCTTTCTTGCAATATTCAAAGATTCCGCTTTTTTTTATTAACTTCTTTCAAACAATTCAATAGATATAAAAATATTAAGTAAGGGATTATTTCCTAACGGACATTTTAAAGGATCGCCTGTCCTATTTAGAAGATATTCTTGCAAGTATTTAACAATAGTGGCTGCTATTGGCTTGTTACTAGTAGCAAGCTTTATTGTAGATAAATCAAATTCATCCCACATTATACAAGTACATTTTTTGAAACATGGATTTAAAATTGTACATTGTTTAGTCAATTTGCAAACTTCAGTATTCTTAAATCGATGATCCATTTCTCTTTTGAGGCAGCAGCTTACAGACCTGGCAGTTGATTTAGTGTAAACATTCGATTATTAATGGCCTGGACAAAAACTATGACTTTTTGATTTTTTAACAGTTTTTCGGAACTTATTTCTTCAGTGACCACTTTAAATATTTCTAGGACATGGATTAATTTTTCGATTATTTTCCATTCCGATAAATTAATGTTCTCAAGATTAGACTCTAAAAGAGCCAGAGTTCATACTAATGCGTCTTTAGTTTCTAAGCACCTAGATATTATATCTAGTGTTGAGTTCCAATGTACTAAAAAAATCCTGTTTTAGTTTCAACTGAGGTAAATCCATTGGGTTTTGTAGAGCATGCAATTTTGCAAGAACATGTGGGCTTTTTTTAAAATGTCCTACATTGGATTTGATGTTTGAAATAACTCCAGAAACGGAGCCTTCTCGTACCGCCTGTTGCACTAAATGCAAGTGTTATAGAGCTCCAACAATCTGTAGAGAGGCGTACGGCTGGCACATGTTCTAATTTTCTTAACATTTTTTTTTCTATTTTTCAAAATATTTGGTGTAAAAGAATGGTAGAAACTCTTTTACTTGAAGGTGGTAAGGTGATTTCCTTACTAGTGTCAAAGCTGCTTCTAAGTTCGGTGTATACTCGTAAATTGGATGATTCACCATCTCTTCTGGTTGTAACTACCGCTGGACTTTAGGTCTTGCTAGGTCTCCAAATGACAAATGAAATTTATACCAGGTTTAACTTGGCAGTTATAGGTTTAAGATGACATTTTTAACAACTGAAGAAATAATTTTTTTAATGTCACAATTACAAAATGAGAGAGTAAAGAGTACGAGTTTAAACATGGCAACTAGACCTGGTCTAACTCTTAAACCTTTCTTTTTAGTGAATACGGGGGTTAGCTTTTTTATCTCTCTGAGAGACTAAATAATATACCTACTTATATAATTTTTTTTTATTTTAATGTAATTCCTTGTATAAAATCCCAAATTTAAATAAAACATTGAAAAATAAATTCAATGATATATAATACGAATCAAAGTTTCTCACTTTGTGGATTATCATAAGAACGTTTTACTTTGTTTTTATGTTAATAACTAAGTCAATACCAGACAAAATATTATCTTAAAGAAGAAAATGTAACATTATTTGTCTTTCTCTCATCTGGTAAGCAGAAGTAAACTAGGTAAATTCAATGAAAATAGTAATTATATAAAATAACAAAAAATAACTAATAAATAACAAATTAAACAGCAAGCGCTATTGTTTCTACAATAGTTGGATAGAAATAAGATTTAAATTTTTACTTTCAGTTAAAAAGTATGAAAATATAAATTACTTTTAATTTAAAATCTAAAACATCTACTTAAAATACTACAGTTGGTCTACAAGGATAACAAATTTCCATGTCTTGCGCTTATCGTTTAATTTGGTATTTATTAGGTAACATTTATTATTTTGAAGATATTAAAAATTAAAATGTTATCTTTCATTAATAGAGATAATATCTGGTATTGGTAAGCCGTTTGCAGTTATTCACATTAAAAAAGTTCTGAAGATAATCGCCAATAGTTCAGAAGCGTTGACTCGAAAACCCATAGCGTTATATGCCGTTGAACTCGTCTTTTAATTCTCTATTTAACTTTGAGCTAGCATACAGGGAATTTCATAAAAAAAGAAAATATTCAAAACTTAGCAACACTGCACAATGTATTTTGTATAAAAAATTGAATACATAAAATTAGATTATACATGCACTAGACTTTTTTTGGCACAAGCAGATATTTAAAAATTGTTTTAGTGTTCTAGTTACATCACGTTAAATATAGGTAAAATTCTGAAGATAAATGATAATATAGCCGAAACATAGCATTTGAGACCTATATTATTACATATTGATGGGAGGTGTTTAGAAGGTTTACTGAAATACCTATATACTCGGTAGTCTATTTAAAATAAGAAAGTCGATACCAGGTCACAGCAATTTCAAAACACCCTATATACATATAAAAAAGTAATATAATTTAAAAATTCAAATTGAACCAGGAAACTTTTGTATTAACATTTTTTGTACTTATACAACTTCTGAGGTTTCTAGCCCCGGTGTAAGATAGAAGTCCCATCTTAAAATAAATATTAATAATTTATTAAATAATATTTAATAAAATTATGGTTTCAATTAAATATTTAATAGATATAATTGTCGCCATTTTATAGAAAATCATTACAACTGCATTTTTTAAGTTTCGGACAAACGGCCACTTGTAGAATATTTAAAATAATGACCAGTATTTTATCAAACAAAACCTCTCTTCCAAGTATAATGCTGATTGAGAGCAGCCACAAGTACTGTCATAAGTATATAACAACACGAACCAATCAAGTACTTTGTATTTTAAATACTTTTTCAAATATTTGAAGTACTAAAAAGTATTTCAAGTTTATATATATATATATATATATATATATATATATATATTTTTTTTTTTTTAATACATTTCAGAACCAACCAGCAAAATGTAAGATTGCTGTGTAAATTGGCTCCAAATGATTTGTGATGCTTATAATAAGAGGCCTCTTATATTTTGGTACCATTACTTTAGAATACGTACTTTGTTACTTATTACTTATATGAACGTTTTATTTGCCTATGCACTTTTTCAACTAAATGAAGTTTTTCTATAGTTTTTTTGGGTTTGAAATAAAATATTGTACAAACTTTTCGATAGCCGATCTTCGTTTTGTTTTTTGAGAGAGTTACACAATCTTCATGCGATGTGCGAGACAAAAAAAACAATATCAACGTAGCGTTGCTATGTTTTAGACTAAATATATAGGTTGCGAAAAAAAAATTAAAAAATGACATTTGCACCGAGTAAATGTTATTAACTGAATTACCAATACAATTAAAAAAATGAAAGGGTAAAAAGAAAATATATAAAAGAACATAAATATTTTAAAATTATTAACGAAAAACCACTTTTGCAATTTAAAACCAAATACATAGTTTAAAATAGGTATTAGATAGAGTAATATTTTTCCTAGGCACTAGAACATTTTCATTATTGATCTTACCATATTTAGTCCCTTCTTGCTAACTATATATAATTTTATAAGCAAACCTAGCTAAGAACATTCTGTTTATACTAGTTTCTAATTAATTGAATATACTTATTACTTACTAAATGGAAAGTGCAAAATGGAAGATGACTGAAAACTTCCTATCTAATTTAAATCTTCTTTTTCCGATGTTAGCCGCTTTACAAAATATGTTGGTTTACTTCAATTACTTTTGTATTTCAAGTAAAATTCATATATACTTCAAATATTTTTTTGGGAAATCAAGTACCATATACTAAGTACTTTTTAGGATGTAATTGAATTTCAAGTACAATTATCATAAAATAAAATGTATTTGATGTACAGTATTTTAAATATCAAAAAGTATTTAAATTTTTTTTTCAAGTATTTTACTTGAAGTACGGACATCTATCTCTGAGAGCAATGAAAGACCCATCATGGCTGAGCTCTAAAACACACTAGTGGCATATATAAATGTTGCTACTGATGGGTTTTTTAAAAATTTTTACGTTGATTGAAATATTCAGCTAATCTAGGTAAGGGGAGGATACAAATTTCAACAACTTAAAATATGTAAATGAACAATTAAAAAAAACTCTTTACTTTATACTAATTTCATTTTATTTTAAGTAAAACTAGCTCTGCGGAAGATTTAACCTCGAACCTGTTTAAGAAAAAAACTGAGCTGAATAAAACACAAACACTTAAAAATAAAGATCTATTAATAAAATTGTTGTTAGATTAATGATTCAAGTCTGGCAAATCTTGAATCAACCAACCGTTAAATGAAACCAGACTAACGCAGGCGACGAGTGATTAAATTTCAAATCAACCTATTATTATAAATTAGTGTTGGCAAATGATTGGTCATTTATAAATTGGTTATATTTATTATTCTATATTTATGGCTCGGTCACTTATGATCATTTATCCGGTCATGTTTAAAAACATTCGAAAGTATGTCTAAAAGTTGCTTTTGTCTTTAGCTTTCAATTGATACCAAAGAAAGTTGATCTCTTAAATAAAAAATTGGTAAATTTCCTTTTCTGGGAACTTCCTTCGTTATAATTGTTTTCCCATTTATTAGGAACAGTGAAGTGTGACCAAATTAAGTTCAGTACTTAGGCACAGTATATATGTCAAAGTACAAGAGTTCTAACCACACTACACCACAACTTGTTACGTTCTGCACGCGCCTTTCGCTAACCAAGTTAGCATCATCAGCAGATGATATAAACTAATATAATAATAATATAAAACAGTTTATATCATCTACTGATGATGCTAACTTGGTTACCGAAACGCGCGTCCAGAACGTAACAAGTTGTGTTGTAGTGTAGTTAGAACTCTTGTATTTTGATCTATCTTCCACTACAGGTTCCAGTGTTAGGACACAGTATATATGTGTTACATATAATGTATTTTCATTTTTATCTGGCGCCATTTTGTTCCATCATATTGGATTCCTACCGATATTTTACCATTTTTTTTCTATCTATGCCACACTTGACTTTTGGGCATAATTTAAAATGAATTCAATAAGTAGCTTTTACATTGAGACATACCTCCATTTTGCTACTTCATGTTGAATTCGTATGATCAATTGAACAATATGTTTACGTTGATTTCCTAAAAATTTTATTTGGCCGCCATTTTGTTTCGTCATCTCAAATTGAAACCCATATTATCAGTCTTTACCTGCTCCGTTAGTCAGCAGATATTTCCCAGATATTAAGTTTCTAAATGGTTTTCGCTAACGATCCTCTTGTTGTTATGTTAGAGTGGTGTATTATTTAGGATTAGGATGCAGTAAAAAACAAAAGCCCTTTTTTAAATTGTCGAAGTTTCGTAACTTTATTGTTGCATCCTCAGGAATCAGATATATTTTATACCCTGCATGAAACCCATATTATCAGTCTTTACCTACTCCGTTGGTCCCCAGATATTTTCTAACCCCAAATAATACACCACTCTAACATAACAACAAGAAGATCGTTAACGAAACCATTTAGAAACTGAGAATCTTCGAATCAACGAAGTAGCAAAAGACTGATAATATGGGTTTCGTGCAAGATATAAAATCTATGTGTCCTGAGGATGCAACAATAAAATTGCGAAACGTTGACAATTTAAAAAAGACTTTTGTTTTTTTTTACTGGATCCTAACCCCAAATAATACACCATTAACATAAAAACTAGTGGATCATTAACGAATATTATCTGGAATCTTAATATCTGAGAAATCTTTGCGGACCAACGTAGTAGGTAAAGACTAATAATATGGGTTTCATGTAGGATATAGAATCTATGTGTTTTGAGGATGCAACAATAAAGTTGCAAAATGTCGACAATAAAAAAAAATACTTTTGTTTTTTTTTACTGGATCCTAACCCCCAAATAATACACCACTCTAACATTAAAAAAAATCGGTAAATTCCTTTACTCGGAACTTCCCTCGTTATGAATTATTACTTTTATTGTAAAGAGTGAAGGGTGACCCAAGTTAGTTCAGTACATAGTCACTTTATATATGTGTTACATATACTGTCTCTTCATTTTTATTCGGAGCCATTTTGTTCCATCATATTGGATTCCTACCAATAGGTTTACCATTTCCTTTCTACCTATGCCACACTTTACTTGTGAGCATAATATTGTGCATGAATATGTAAAGACTGATAATGTGGATTTCATGCTGGATATAGAATCTACATGTGTCCTGAAGATGCAACAATAAAGTTGCGAAACGTCGACAATTTAAAAAAATACTTGTTTTTTTACTGGATCTTAACCACAAATAATACACCACTCTAACAAAAAGGTTTCAACACTGTTCCATCATATTGGATTTTTACCAAAATATTATCAGGCCATCCCCATAAGACCCTTAATTTTTGGTCAAAATTTGAACTCAATCGGGTAAGTAGTATTTATTAAAGCTATGTAAATCCTGAAACTTTTTTTGGCCGCAATTTTGTTCCGTCTTCTCGAATTAGTAACACAGTTTCGTCAGTTGTTTCCAACATAATACTTGATGTTTATGCAAAATTTGAAATAAATTGGCTGTTTTTTCGTATTAATTTTTTTAACATTTCACTACGCCGCCGGCCGCCGTTTTAGATTTTTACCAAAATATTACCAGACCATACCCATACGACCCTTAATTTTTAACAAACATTTAAAGTCATTCGGGTAAGTAGTCTTTAAGCTATGCCGCGAACTGATAGACAGACAGACAGACTGACATACCGACAGACGGACCGACGGAATTGATTAAACAGTTTTTTGGCATCCGGGGACGCTAAAATGTAAAGACGTGTAAGACCTGAGAGGGTGATTTTTTTCACGATTACATACTTTTTATTTGGCAGCCATTTTGTTCGGCAACTTTGAAATAGTACCAGAATTTTAATTGTTGATCCCTATACCACAATTAGTTATGACACAAAATTTGAAATCAAACCATTAAGCAGTTTTTTAATAATAATTTTTTTAATAATTCGCTAGGCGCCCAGTTTGTTTCGCTATTTTGGATTTTCACGAAAATGTTACCAGGACATCCCCATATGACCCTTCATTTTGGGCCGAAATTTGAAGTCAATCGGATATTTTAGCTACGCCGCGAACAGACAGGCAGACAGACAGACAGGCAGACAGACAGATAGACAGACAGACAGACAGTTTTTTTCACGATTACAATACTTCCCTTTTACGAGGGAATTGAATGAACACAGTTTTACTAGTTGAGCTCCATACCACAATTAGTTAAAGCACACAATTTGAAATCAATCCATTAAGTAATTTTTTTTCACGCTGAATTTTTAAATATTTTATTATACCGCTATTTTGTCCTGCCATCGTGGATTCGTACCAAAAATCAACCAGTTGATTCTAACATAATACTTTGATCGTTGTGCAAATTTTGAGATAAATTGGATAAGCAGTTTTTTAATAATTTTTTTTTAACATTTCACTAGGCCGCCATTTTGTTTCGCCATTTTGGAATTTTTCCAAAATATAACCAGGTCATCACTATATGACCCTTAATTTTTGATAACAAATTGAAGTCAATCGGGTAAGTAGTCTTTAAGCTATACCGCGAATTGACAGATAGACAGTCGTACCGACGGAATTGATAAAATATATTTTTTTGCATCCAGGGACGCTAAAACGTAAGGATGTGTGACACCTGAGAGAGTGATTTTTTTCACGATTACAAACATTTTATTTGGCCGCCATTTTGTTCGGCCATCTTGAATTAGTACCACTATTTTACTAGTTGATTTATATAGCACAATTAGTTATGCCACACAATTTGAAATCGAACCATTAAGCAGTTTTCTTAGAGTGAATTTTTAAATATTTTATTAAACTGCCATTTTGTTCTGCCATCTTAGATTCATACCAAAATGTTGCCAGTTAATTCCAACAGAATACTTGATGTTTTGCAAAATTTGAGATAAGTTGGATGAGTAGATTTTTTATAATAATTTTTTTAAGCAGTTCACTACGCCGCCATTTTGTCTCGCCATTCTGGATTTGTTCTAAAATGTTACCAGGTCATCCCCATATGGCCCCTGATTTTTGACCAAAATTTGAAGTCAATCGTGTAAGTAGTTTTTTAGCTACGCTGCGAACAGACAGACAGACCGATGGAATTGAGAAAATATGTTCTTAAGTCATCTAGGAACCCTGAAACATAAAGATCTGAAAAAATCTCGGAGAGTGATTTTTTCACGATTACAATACCTTTTACGAGGGAAGTAAAAAGACATCTAACGTTTTATTTATTTAACAAAGAATTATAAAACGGTCACTTATAAAGGTAAATGACTGGTCATTTTTGGTGATTTATGTGGTTGTTCCGAAAACTTATAAGTAAATGGCCGGTCATTTATACACTCATTTCTAACTCTGGCAAATTTCGGTAACTTATAAAAATGACCGGTCATTTATGAAAGTGATCCGGTCATTTAAGATCACTTATTCTGTCACATATAGACTGCATTTTTGGTTAGCCCTGGTTATGCCACTTTTTGGGGTTGAGGTAAAAAAGTGTATTTATAATAAAACAAGTTATGCATTAAACTGAAATTTAATCGCTCGTCGCAGGTGCAATCTCAATTTTTGAAAGTTACTGCATAAACGATTTGTAATGATCGGTCTTTTACCTTCATTAGTCACCGATTTATAAATAACCATTTAATAAAAAAAGCATTAAATGCCTTTGTTATTCAACAGGGTTGAAGGTTTTTAAAAGTGACCGTATAAATGACCATAAATGACCCCATCATAATTTTCATAAGTGACCAATTTATAAACGACCAGTCATTTGTTAACACAACATAATACCAGGGTTGGACGCCACTTAAGTCACTTACTAAAAGTGGCCGTATAAGTACCTTAAATGACCAGGTCACTTTCATTAATGAAACTTTTAGAAGCGAGTGAAAACTTTGAAAATGACATTTAACATATAAGTGAGCGTTTTGGGAAATGATCGCATAAATAACCTAAAGTAGTATATAGTGTTTGTGTTTGTTTATTGTAGAATGACTGTCTAAATTATTTTATTAAGGAATTAATGTTTTCTGTATATTTTATCATCAAACAATAATTTTGAGCACATATTAATAGATGATAAAGGCAGAGAGAAAGGAGAAAAGAAAATGACGTTATAACTTACGTAAGATTGAAGAAAAAGGATTTAAAATCATTTATTACTTATCTGTTCTGTAAAATATAAAGGGAATGAAATGGAATCACAAAAACAACTACACAGCAGTCACAACGATCCATTTTTGTCAAACGACGATCGCGATTTCGCTCTTATTAGAGTTTATCAGGCCGCCATAGTCTAACGAGGCCCGTGTAGGGCAAAGGCACAAAATGGAATCATAAAAACCTGGCAAAAATTACTCCGCTGGCTAATACCACGACCGGCATTGAATTACACTGTGACTTCTGGCTTTTGTTGGAAGCATTCAATATAACACGATGAATGTTAAATTTTAATTGATGACAGGCTTTGCAATCTTACAACTTTGGTCATTGTCATATATATGGACAGTAGCGGCTATTCGGGGGAAGTAGGGGAAGTTCCTATTCCCTAAAAAAAACCTGGCAAATTATTTTTTAACACACTTTAAAAATCAATATACTAACTTTGTTGGTTTTTGAGTTTTATGTTGATCTCTTCGATAGAAAATAGAGCCGCGGGACTGTAAAACGCGCTAGTAATTATTTATTTTATGCCAAATATTGAAAACCACGCGTAGCCATACAAACACAATTGTTGAATAAAAGGGCACTTACTTGGGTCTTCAAACTACGGCTGTCCTACAGGAGCTCCTGTCTACTCTTCTTGCAAAGGGGTTGACACTCACAAACACATTTTAGAGACTTGGATAAAAGGGTTTGATTTTGAATTTCGAAATTGCTTCTTACTGTGCGCTTGTCTTACACCACACACACACACCATTCCTTCATTTTTTCGGAATGCTGACGCTTGTCCTTGACATGCGCAGTGCCAAATAAATTTGAATTTGTATGGCTTTGTATCATTAGCGATATGAACGATTTTTCTTTACAAATGAACAAATTTGCGTGAACATTTTTCCGCCCACTTAAAACGAAGTTTTAACTCTATGTTAATTTTGAACAAAAATATAAACAAATTAATCGTTGAACTAGGAATAATAAAAAAAAAAAAATATCCAATTATATTTTTTAGATAATTTTAGTTAATATCCAACTGAATTTCAAAAAAAAACGACGTCACACGACATGCATACTTGGTTAAGGATTTAACGGGAATCCATTGGTAAGGGACATAGTTTAACTACCGGACGCACAAGAAGTCCGTGTTGAGTTTTGACCGTAATCACCCTTATGTGTTTATCACGACCGGGATGTATTGCTACGATTCTACCTAACAACCATCGCAATGGGGGTTTAGTTTCATCCTTAATCAAAACTAAAGAATTGAGTTTGATTGTAACTGAAGGATCGTTCCATTTTGAGCGTTGCTGCAGGGTATTTAAATACTCATTTCTCCAGCGCTTCCAGAAATCGGAATGGAGGCGTTGAATTAACTGCCAACGGCTCAAAGAACTGATTTTTAAAGTTGTCAAATCGGGATCTGGACAAGAATTTAAAGGTTCCATAGTTAGGAAATGGCCTGGGGTCAAGGGCGTAAGATCGTTGGGATCGGAGCTTTGCTCACAGATAGGTCTAGAGTCCAGTAGGGCTTCAATTTGAGTTAGTAAAGTGTAAAGTTCCTCGAACGTAAAACTTTGATTACCAATGGTTTTATAAAGATGAGATTTCATTGATTTGACTCCTGCTTCAGCAAGACCATTAAAATGAGGAGCGCGGGACTGTTTAAACACCATTTTATGTGTAAGCTTTCAGCGGCAAATTTAGAAAGATTTTGAAGTTCTTTGATAGCCCCCACAAAGTTAGTTCCACAGTCGCTAGTAATTTGTACACAAACACCGCGTCTGGCAACAAATCGCCTCAGGGCAGCTATAAAAGCCTCAGTTGTAAGGTCAGAAACGAGTTCTATGTGTATAGCTTTGACACAGGTATCTACAAAAATGGCTATGTACGCTTTTAAAGTAGGTGCCTTAGGTTGTCTTGAAGCAGCTATCGTGATTGGACCAGCATAGTCTAAGCAAACATGCGAGAAGCATTTTAGCTGAGACGCTCTAAACGCGGGCAAGTCAACCATAAATGGCATATAAGGTTTTGGTTTTGAACGAAAACAACGAATACAGTTTGAAAGAATCGAATTTATAGCTCTACGAGCAGATAGAATCCAAAATTTTTGTCTGATAAGATAAAGCACAGTCAATGGACCAGGATGGAAATTGTTATTGTGAGTTTGAAGAATAATCAGATTGGTTAACCTATGATTTCTAGGAAGGAGTATAGGATGTTTTGCTTCAAAAGTAAGGTCGTTAGAATGTCTCAAACGTCCGCCCACTCTTATGAAACCCGACTCGTCTAGAAATGGCGCAAGCTTGCGCATTGGCTTGGGTAATAATTCTTGATTTTTAATTTTTAAAATAATATCGGGAAAACATTCGTGTTGAACTGTTTTAACCAAGACCAACAATGATTTATGTAGCTCAAGAGCAGAAAATCCTCCGGAAATAGGAGAAGATTTATTTTTCCTATTATTTATAACTCTAAGAAAATGACAAATGATTTTTTGAATAAAATGCAGATTTGAAAATTTATTGATTAGCAAAACGAAATAATTTGGTTGTACTGTAGCTAAAAGTACAGTCGGTTTTTCTTCTTGAAAGACTTCTTTAGGTACGACCTTATAAAAATTGTCTACAAATTTATTGAATTTCCATTCAGATCTGGGTAATGTTATCCAGGGCGGACCATGAAACCAGAGTGGGTGATCACAAATATTTTTCGGGGTTAAACCTCTACTGGCACAGTCGGCAGGATTTTCTTCGGAAGGTATATGACACCAAGGTACTTTGGGTATAGCATCCTGTATGTGGCTTACACGATTGGCTACAAAACTTTTCCATTTATGGGGTGAAGTAGTGACCCAATGCAAAGTTACCATTGAATCCGAAAAGGCAAAGATTTCGTCTATAGTGATAAGAGGTGAATAATTTCGAATGACTAATTCCAACAAATCTGATAGCAGGGTAGCACCAAGAAGTTCTAATCGAGGTATTGATTTTGTATGAATAGGAGCCACTCGTGATTTTGCAATTACGAGGTTTGATTTGATTTCATAGTTAGGCAATTCAATACGAATATACACGCAGCTGGCGTAGCCAAGTTCTGATGCATCACAAAATGCAAAGAGTTGGCAACGTTGTAAATCCTCTGAAAAAATATGGCGAGGCAAAGATAATTGAGAGAGACTATTTAGTTCACTACTAAACTGGATCCAAAGGTTAATGATGGGTTCAGGGGGTTCCTCATCCCAAGACATATTGCACAACCAGAGTTTTTGCATTATCGTTTTAGCAAAGAATGAAACTGGCGATAACAACCCGAAAGGATCCCAAATTTTAGCTATAGCTGAAAGAATGTTTCTTTTAGTGCATGACTTTTCTGAGGGTCTACAAGAGTAGGCAAAGGTGTCTGAAGTGGGATACCATTGAAGCCCAAGAACTTTGATTGAAGTCGATTCCTCGTTCTCGAAAGTGACTGGAATTTGGCAATCGGATGGTGGCAAATGTAAAAGAAGTTTGGGATTATTACTTGCCCATTTTCTAAGTTCGAATCCTCCTAACTTTAATAAAGCAATAAGATCCCTTTGAAGACTAAGCGCATCATCTAGATTATCTGCGCCTGCGCAGATGTCGTCCATGAATGTATTATTCAATAATACCTGAGAAGCTTGAGGGTAGTTTTGACGTTCTATTGTGGCTAATTGTTGAAGAGTCCGGATTGCCAAATAAGGACTAGAGCTCACACCAAAAGTCACGGTGTTCAAACGATATTCTTGAATAAGTTCGTTAGGATCGAAACGCCATAGTAATCTTTGGTAGTCTCTATAAAGGGGGTTAATTTTAATTTGTAAAAAATGTTGTTTAATATCTGTTGGGAATACGACAGAATAAAATCGAAATTTAAGTAAAATCTCAGATATATCGTTTCGTAGTCTGGGGCCGATTAAAAGGGTTTGTGGATTTATCTAAACGTACAACTCCATGGTGGGGTAAATAACAAGATAGAGCTGGTTTTGGATCATCATTTTGAATTAAAGACATATGCCCATTGTTTATATAGTTTCTAATGAAGTTGCTATACAATGTGTAAAAATCGGGATTTTTTGAAAATCTTGATTCCAGCGCCATAAAGGAGCGATATGCAATGGAAAATGTGTCACCTAAATCAGGTTCTGAATGGCGAAAGGGTAAGTTTACTACGAAACGACCTGATGGTTCTCTAGTAGTGGTTTCTCTGAAAATCTCTTCGCATTTTTGTTCCTCGGGAGATAGAAATACTTTAGGTTTGATGGTCTCTAATTCCCAAAATTTTCTAATGCTAAAATCTAGAGATTCCTCAAATGAAGTTAGATATGCATTTATAGTGGGACCAGAAGCACTCTCCATGGTTCATCCTAATAAAACCCATCCAAAGACGGTTTCATAGGCTGTTGGTTGCTCCTGCTCTCCTGGTATTCGGCCTGACTTAAAAATTTGAGTGTATAGTTCAGCACCCAGTAACATGTCTACAGGACCCGGTATATTGAATGTATCATCGGAAAGATTAAGATGTAAAATATGTTTCCAATTTGAGTAATCAATTTTTATTGAAGGCATGTTTGCACACAGATTAGGTAGAACAAAGACTTCGAATGTAAAAGAGGGTTCTGTTTGGTTAAGAGGTTTTATTGTGCAGGTTGAAATACAACTAGTGGCAGAAGAAGACTGATTCAAACCTAAAACTGGGATAGACAATTTTCTCCTAGAAAGCCCTAGGCGATTTAAGCAATTTTCACTAATTAGATTGGCCTGACTGCCACTGTCTAATATTGCCCTAATTGTTTGAAAATAGCCTCGTGAATCCAATACTTGAATCTTGACTGTAGATAAAAGAACAGTAGTACGAGGGGAAGAAGTCGATAAAGAGGTGCAAAGGCCATTTTGCGGCATATGAATTTTATTAGAATCCGAATTACAACTTGTGCTTTGAATTAAAGATTGGCTATGCAATTGATTTCGATGTGGTGGACAATTCAAGGAGTCATTTTGACCTTGCATTAAATTAAAGTTAGGATTGTTACAAGTTAAAGTTGAATTCATTTGATTTGAATTATTATAGGATAAATCAAGATTATTTGAATTATAATTTGAATTAATATGATTTGGATTGTTGTAAGTTAAGTTTTGGTTCAAATTCGAATTAGTATGGTTTGAGATTTGATTAAAATTTTGTTGACATAATAGTGTATGATGTCTAAATCGACATATTTTGCAATTAAATGTGCTTACGCAATCTACGCAAGGCATGATTATATCGTAAGCAATTTACGCATGCGTTCTGTTGTTTAACATATACAAATCTGTCACTAGGTGACTTTGAAATAAAAACAGAACATTGTGAAAGGGGGTGAACCAAATTATTACAAAGTTTACTTTTGTTTTGAGAAAAAATTGAGTTTTGATTTGTTTGAATAGGTTGACTATTTTGCCGTTTATTAGATTGTGAGTGTGTATGAATTAAAAAATTAGATGGTTGACTGGATTTATAATTAATATGACCAGACTGAATTTTGGATGTACTAGAATTTGAGAAACTCTGTTTTGAATTTGCCTTGTTGTTTATAGAACTGGCTATATTTTGGGAAGGTAATATTTGTACTGACTCAAGAGCCTTACAATGATTAGTTCAAAAATCGATCAAATTGTTATAAGTTGGAATTCCTGTAGTACTATATTTTAACTCAAATGCAGTTCTTGTTGAGTGATCTATTTTGGATAGTAAAATCGAAAAAAGACAAAAACACCAGTATTTAACTGGAAAATTTAAGTTCTCTAAAGCGCTAACGTTTTCTGAAAAAATATCAATTAATTTTATAAGATCTTTACATGAGTTATTTTTTAAAGGGCTGGCATTATAAATTGCGTTCCAATAAGTTGAAGCTAATAATCTAGTGTTTTGGTACCTCTCTGTCAAAGTTTTCCATGCTATTTGGTAATTTTTTGCAGTTATTTTAATTGAATTTAAAAGGTTGGAAGGTTCACCTTCTAGAAAAGAAAGTAAATGCTGAAATTTTCTAATGTCTGAATAATTTGAGTTATCGTGAACCAAAGAAATATAAATATCATAAAAGGTTGGCCACTTTCTAGGATTTCCATCAAAAGTAGGTACCTTAAGCGGGCCTAGATCATCTTTGTGTTGAATAAGAGACGGGGAATTTGCCAAAAACCCGTTTGGAAAGAATTCAGAAAATGTTGCTTTAGTTTCGTAGTAAAAAGTATCTGTTTCTTTTCTGATAGCATCGTGACTCTCAAACTCGGTATCGTCAATAAGACCAATTGTTTGATTATGAGTTATTTTAAACTGATCATAATGATTTTCTAAAGATTCAAAGGCAGCCTTAAAAACCGATTTTATTGAGGGATCTGTTTTCGATTTTACTCCTAAGTCATACACTTCTTTAATTCGAATACTCCAAGTTTTTCGCTGATTAATAAGTTTATTTAAAGCCATTCTTAATGCAAATGCTAAAAAATGATTAGAAAATTTTCCTTAAAACAAAAATAAGTGAGAATATCGAATGTTATTTTCTTTTTTTTTATTTTGTTTATCGATTAAAATTAAAGAATGAATGTACCCAACGGGTATAAAAATAGAATCGCTCACCTGTTATTTTTACCTCAGTTTAGCAAATAATTTCACCGGTCAAAAACAACACTTCAAATTTCTTATATTGTGGGTTTTATTTTCTACGATTAATATAAATACGTGTATTTACCAATGGATTATTAAATGCGAACCAATATATGCACCACTAAATCACATAAACAATCAAACATTTAAAAAAAAAACGGCTTAATATTTAAATTGTCTTGTATGTTTGATTTTCCAAAAGTAAACAAACCGTGACCGTGAAAACTAAAACTGGATGCGCGCTGGAGCTGTCCACTGATGCGGTGGCGCGGCAGCACGTGCAGAAAAGTATCGGGAGGTTACACATTATTCGACAGGTTGCCGGTTGTGGAATTTACATCAAAAATGGCGAAAATATAACAACAAATTTTTAATTTATTGCGTAAAAAAATTTTAAAAAATAAAATTTATTAGATTTGGCGAGAATGACCAGAAAAATGTTGGTTTTTGAGTTTTATGTTGATCTCTTCGATAGAAAATAGATCCGCGGGACTGTAAAACGCGCTAGTACTTATTTATTTTAAGCCAAATATTGAAAACCACGCGTAGCCATACAAACACAATTGTTGAATAAAAGGGCACTTACTTGGGTCTTCAAACTACGGCTGTTCTACAGGGGCTCCTGTCTACTCTTCTTGCAAAGGGGTTGACACTCACAAACACATTTTAGAGACTTGGATAAAAGGGTTTGATTTTGAATTTCGAAATTGCTTCTTACTGTGCGCTTGTCTTACACCACGCACACACACCATTCCTTCCTTTTTTCGGAATGCTGACGCTCGTCCTTGACATGCGCAGTGCCAAATAAATTTGAATTTGTATGGCTTTGTATCATTAGCGATATGAACGTTTTTTCTTTACAAATGAACAAATTTGCGTAAACAAACTTTCAATACTAAATATTTTTAATACTAAATCTAATTCATTTCATTTAAAGATTATCAATAAATGCAATGTTAAATTTAATGCATTCGTCAGAAACCTAGAGGCAAACACAAAACGGAATGATATACTTGCGCGTATTAAGCAAGCCCGTATATGCGCCCACCGCACCGGCAGCAAACTCGTTTGTGTCGATCTACCAGTGGAAGAGCCACGTGCGAGCTCTGTAAAAATCTTCCAGCGAGAATTATTTATTGCTTGGAGGAGTGGCGCGTGTGTGTGGTTGAAAATTAATTTATTGTATGCATATACGGGCTTGCTTAATACGCGCAAGTATAACATTCCGTTTTGTGTTTGCCTCTAGGTTTTAGACGAATGCATTAAATTTAACATTGCATTTATTGATAATCTTTAAATGAAATGAATTAGATTTAATATTGAAAAGATTTAATATTGAAAGTTACTATATTGATTTTTAAAGTGTGTTAAAAAATAATTTGCCTGGTTTTTTTAGGGAATAGGCACTTCCCCCAAATAGCCGCTATTGTACATACATATGACAATGATCGAACCTGTAAGATTGCAAAGCCAGTCATCAATTAAAATTCAACATTCACTGTGTTTTGGTGAATGCGCCTGAACTAAATAGTCTCCAAAAAGTATTAGATAAGTAGATCTGGCTAGATTTTCATTGCAACATCACGTAATCAAATACGGAATTATTTAATATCAAATTACGACTGTCAATTAATTAACTAACAGAAATATATGTATTAAAATTAAAGTTTAGGCCGCTTGTTGAGATACACCATTTATTACATAATTTTTCATTAACAGTTTCGAGTCAATTGAATTTTTCTATTTTTTATTTATAACTAATACTGTTTCACCTAACCGAATGTAAAGAAACCTAAATTAAACTATCTAATTTTAATAAAGTCGTCTTTGCTTAAACGCATTTTTTTATTAATGTTTTATTATAAACGCCATTTTGTTGAAAAAACCGTAAACGAATCCAAAAAACCTCCCAACTTGATACAAAGTTTAACCACAATTTTCCAAATTTAGTGTAATCTATTTTTAAATTGGGCTATTTATTAATTTAATAAACATTAACGAAAGTGAGCAAACGCTTGATTTTTACTCCTGTGTTGTCCTTTCTAAAATTTACTAGAACATTTTATTAAAAGCACTGAAATAACTAAGTAAAGAATAAATTATAAAGTAGCCTATGAAAATAATTTAATACATTCTTCATTTAACGATTCATTGTTGGCAATAGTAAATTAATCGAGATTTAAAACAACTATAACATCAATGGCTTCAAAAATAGTTATCCAAATTTTTTTTCTGGATTTTACATTCTTAAAAGGGCGAAATGTATATTTACTTTTTTTTTATATTTTTTGACTAATTAATTTTTTAAATGATTTTTTGACAGATACTTTTGAACAGTTCCAAGGGAGTGTTTTATTTTGTTTACAACATCTTTTCAGCTAAATGAGATTCCAAGGTGATCCTTTCGTCAATGATAAAAACAAGGAGGCAAAGGAGTGAAATGTGTTTTTTTTTATATATTTCTTCAGCTAAATCATATTTTAGAGCGATTCTATTACCAATGGCTTTTGAAACTTTTATTAAAAAAAAAAATATTTAAAAGCACCCTTTGAATTTGATTAATATCTTAGTCAAACTTTAGATTTATTTGAAATTCGACGTTTAAGGGGATCAAATGTGTTTTACCATATCTCCTCAACTAAAGGAGTTTTAAAAGCGGTTATTTCGTCAACGACATTCAAAAATAATTATGTAAAAATCAATTTCTGGATTAATGAGTAATACGTGTTTTGACCTCTTGCGACATAATTTCTTAAAACCCCATTTGAGAAGCATCTGTAATTTAACCGTCAAAAGTCGGGCAAGGCAGAGCGTCGGTATGTTTGTTAAAAAAAACTATAAGATATAAAGTTGGCACATACAAGTATATTTTGCAATCGAAAAATGATAGGATAAGATATTCATTTTACAATTGACATAATAATCATGTTTGTACATAGTACCAGCAGCACCTGACATCTCAAATATACAACACTTTTATTTTATTTAAAACGGACTTTATACGGAAAAATAGTCGCTAAATCTATTTTTTTAGTTTTTCACACCTACGTAATTACCTCGTTTTCCTTTTCCTTTTGGCTTAAATTTGTATTAAAACGTAGCTTAACCAACCGAATTCTTGTCCTATGAAGTTTTGGACTTTAATCAGTGCTAACAAAATATTAATGTGGTTGAAGAGTGTGAGATATAACGATATCTTGCTCATATAACTGATACACTGTTCTCTATCAAAACTAAATAATTTTATTCCAATGCAAGGAGTATCTTACATCTATATCTTTTGTCATACTCCAATTTTGAATTTTGTTGTTGAAGTTTGAAATCCTTTTTAATATCACCATAGTCTGGAATTTGAGGACCTGTTAAATTGAGGACCACCATTTGAAAAAAAAAGGAAAGCCATGTTCTGCAAAGACATATTTTAATTCCTATACAATATCATCATTTTTTGTGTGTTTTGGTCATCTTATAAAAGAGTATCTCGAGTAACAATTTTGTACTACTAAGTATACTTGGTTTCTGTACATAAAAAAGTCAGGTGTGTCATGGTCGAATGAAAATTCTGGAAGATCTTAATGTTGATGTTTTGTTAATGAGACATTTCCAACAACTTTTTCATAAAACTGCTACGTTGGCTCGATTTTTGCAACTGTTGAAACTTTGATGTTCTATATTAATCTTCTTCAGTACTTTTCAATACAATTTCATCTTGAAATTTATAGTATTTTTGATTATCTTTAACTACCTCTCCTTTGCAAGGCCAAGTACCATAAATATATTTATAAAGTTTTGTAAGTTCTGACAGTTGCTTTTATTAGATAGCTTTTATCGACTTCAGTACATTGCTTAACTTTTTATATTTTATCAAAGTTTTAGTGAATTTGACTGCGAAGCAATTAACATAAAAAAGCTGTGAGGTCCTTTCAACTTTAGTTACTTTGGTTACGCCCTGTAGAGTTACGATTTGGACGCAATGATACAAAACTTTTCTTTATATATAACTGCAGTGTTTTTAGGAATGTATTATATTTATTTTTCGTCTTAAATGTTTTTTTATGCATAGGAAAGTAAGTAGATAAAAATACTGGTGATCTTTTTAATATTATATTCACTTTTCATCACTTTTTAAGTTTATAGAAATCTGCATGTGCATATTTCAATAGTTATACTAGCGAGTACCCGCGACTTCTTTCGCGTATGGCGATAACGAAAGGGATTTAAAGATGTACTTAAATCGCCTTATTTAAATACCTCTTTATGAACCACGTTTTTTGTTTGCATTTAATTAAAAAAGATTTAAGGGGCGGTTTCATCCACTTGAAATTTGATTTTTGAAAAATCCCTTCTTATCGAACTTCGACATCCTACAATCAACAATAGGCCAAAAATCAGCTTTTTACATCAAGCGGTTTGAGCAGAATCGTGATTAATCAGTGACCCCAATTTTTGAAACACCCTGTACAAATTTACAATACAAAAAATAGTGTTGAAAGGTCTCGGTCACCAGACGATCATTTTAAAAAAAATCATATAAATCGGTGCAGTACAACTCTCTTACGAACTTGGTGAAAAATTTCGCTTGGTGTATTAAATATTGCTCGTTTATCGGATTAAAGTGATATTGTGCTATAATGTAACAAAACCAGGATATGTTTTATTTATATTTATTAATTATAAATTAGTATATAAACCCTTGAGTTTTATGGCTTATAACTGTTCACACTTTTAAATAAACGAAAGGACAATTATGACTTTAAACACTATGTTGTTAAAGTTACGTTTTTCACAAATAGGTAGGTTCTTTTCCTAATATAGCTAAATTATCTGAAGCAATACTGTTTAATTTCTTTAAATATTTTAAATTATTCTCTTAAGGAAGATGGAATATTTTTAAGTGTTGTGGAATTGACTATTATTTTTTTGCGAGCTGAGATTAGACTAGAATAGATATTTAGTTTTCTAATCTTTTTGTTTTAACTTTAATTAAGATGCGTAATTGTTTTTTATTTTTTTCTTTTTGCTGTTGGAGGGGATTAAAAATATTTATTCTTATTATTTTTTTTTGTTCTTCTTCTTGTTTATTAGTGCATTTTTCAAAATATGCCATTTGAATGTACGATCACTCACAGCTCATTTTGACGACTTGAGTTTGACAAATGAGTTTAAAAATAATCTTATATAATTTATTTCAATATTGTCTTGCTTGATGATAATAATTCCATAGTTTTATTTTTTAACAATATTTTAGACAGTTTTGGGTTGAGACAGATTGTTGATTTTCCCACCAGAATAATTGAGTTGTAATTGTGGACAATGGGGCTCTATTCATATTAATGATGTATCTGATCATCATCATGTTTATGTTTATCTGGATGTTAACCTTAAACACACGTAGAGAAATTATAAAATTATAGATCAGGGTCTAACGGATACCATCAATATCATGGCCAAATATTGTTGAATTAAGTAATGCATGCTCCTTCAAAAACAAGTAGCAATGAAAAAGGGGAAAACATGGATAAAAGGTTACAGACAGAACAGTAATTTCAAGATTACAAAAATATAAAAAACTATTTGACCAGTGCAATTCGAAGAGAAGAAAAAAGGGTTTATATGATTTCAACAACTAATTTCAATGTTAATAACATTCACTATTGGCTTTAAATACTATTTAAAGCCAATGCATTCACCAATATTTCATTAACTCTATAACGCATTCAAATTGTAGCGATAATTTAAATACTTATTATCCCGATGTAAAAGACAATATCACCAGTGTGTTAGAGTTTGAGGATATCTCTGAATATGCGGTCAGCATACCTTTTGGAGATTAATCTCTAAAAGCTAAGATTTTATATTAATGTGTTGTTCTTTTATTGTACCTTACCTATGTCATATCATTATTTGTATATCAAAATCCGTTTTTCCTATACAATGAAAAGTGGCGCATGTGTTGCCTTTCCCTAAGATCAACAATTCCTCTGATTGCAGTGATTTAAGATCCAAGCATTCTTTCTGTATTGTCAAAAATTCTCGAAAAGGTATTAAATAACTAGTTTACCAGAGACACAGTCTGGATTTAGTAAGAGGCATAGCTGCGCTACAATGCTTTTGGACGTTACTGATGAGTAACTTTGGACAGTTCTCTTAAATTTTATAAATATGTTTCAAATTATATTAGAAAGGCAATTACCAAATTAAATATTTTATATAATTCAAGGCATATTGTAAATAAAACTTTGAAAATAATATTATGCGATTCATTGGTATTATCAAATTTTAATTTTTGTGGTACTACACGTACTCTATCTTGTGTAACAAAAGAAACATCATATCGATTTTAAAAAATTTAAAACTGTTACCTGAGATTTACTCATAGTATCAGAATGGAGACAGCATGTTATTTACACTTTACCACTGACTAAGTGGACTAATATGAAGGAAAGACGTAATTTTTACGTAAGCAACCTTTATCATAAAATCATATCGCATAAACAACCCTCTTATTTATATCAAAGAATAACTTTTCGGACTGATATTCATAACCTAAATATTATATTTAAAGATACATTGATACTTCCATTTCATAAAACATCACAATTTCAGTGTTCTTTTTCTCATAACATTACTAAAATATTTAAATCGCTACCCCCCGACCTTGCACTGTCACTGAGTTTTCTAGACTGTACAAAAAACATTAACAAAAGTCATATAAATAGTTATCAGGTAAGTTTTAACAATTTTTTGTTGAGCACCGTATATTAAACTTTTTTAATCCAAGATTTTCACCGGTTCTACGTAATATGACACTGTTTCCTGCTCGGG
Source organism: Kuschelorhynchus macadamiae (assembly GCA_030620095.1). Classification (NCBI taxonomy): domain Eukaryota; kingdom Metazoa; phylum Arthropoda; class Insecta; order Coleoptera; family Curculionidae; genus Kuschelorhynchus; species Kuschelorhynchus macadamiae. The sequence goes on along the minus strand of JAUTXW010001458.1, from coordinate 98,584 downwards.
ATGCCGGGAAAGGTTTAAGCCCAAACCTCTCCAACCTATCTATGGCCCTGTGTAAATTCCAAATTTTAATAGATGAACTTAAACTATCATTTCCCCAATTATAAATTAAACTAATAAGTACTTATATGCTGAAACCTAAGAAGACTTTTTACTACGAGAAAAGTGTATCTGTTAAAAAATAAAAGTAAGGTTTAAGGAAACGCTTATTGATAATGCTTAGTTTTCTGTCTATTCAATGAATTTAAAATTGGTCACGATCATTGAAATAGTAATAGTAGTAGAGTTATATTACGTCTATGCTACTCTATGATAGAATTGTTTGCGATTATACGTACCCCCAAAGGTATAATATCATTTCACCATAACTATGAAATGTCAAATATAGTCGAATGCTATCTTTATTAGGAAGTAACCAATCTCTTATAGCTTGAGCCTCAGGTTCGGAAAATGGTTCAGGACCAGCATATATATCACTACAAGAATTGTTAGACGCTCCATCAAACATCCAATAGTAACCAAAGTTACGATTAAGATCAGTACCATAATAATCCGCTCCTTCTGTTAAACGACGATTTTTTCTCCAAAGACGATTCTAAAATAATACATTCATATCGGTTTTTAAAATTACTATATAGCGGGGTTTAATTTTTTGTATAAAGACTTATTTTTTGTGCTATTGAATATTATTTTAGACTTATTTTCCATATACCACATGTTTTTCAACCGTAGTTGATATTGAAATACCGAACGAGAGTTTTTTATTTTTACCTCAAGTTGTTTAAAATACGGTTTTTTTTTTCTAAAACTAGCAGGAAATGTTCAAAAAAATAAACTATTATCTCTAAATACTGAATCCATCCAGAATTCATGTTATGGATTAGTTTCATTTTGTATTCCGTTATCTATACTAATCTATACTACACTCACCGGCACAAAATTCCGCCACTCTAAAATTTTGACTAAGTTCAATGTTTTATAACTTTTTTATTTTTAATCCGATTTTCATGATTTTGTTATCAGTTTGTAGATCCATTTAATGTGTTTTTCTTCATTTATTTTGTAAAGTAGCATTTTTCGATTAGACTATATTATACAGGAGTAGATCAAACTGTTGTTTTTTGTCGTCACTTCAAAACACCCTGTAGAAAAATTGAGGTAGATAATTTTATTTACATACTGTTTCTGGTAATCAATAATGTATTCTAAACATTTCGTTTTTTGATTTATACCGTTACCTCATTTCTTATACTAATTTATAAAAATAAAAGACTTGACTGACTCACTCATCACGCTCCAGCTCAAACCGCTTGAGATAAAAGGCTAAATTTTGGCATACAGGTTGATTTTAGGATGTAGAGGTTCGATAAGAAGGGATGTTTCAAAACTCAAAGCCCAAGCGGGTAAAATCACCCCTTAAATATTACAATATTTTTTATTTAAAAAACGTTCACTTTTTCGGAAAAACGCTTCAACACGTGTTTTTTATATCGTTTTTTTACATATTTTGGGATTTTTTAAAAATTCACACAAGACGTTCAAAGGGGTGAAACCACTAATTAAATAATACAATATTTTTTATTTAAAAACCGGTTAGTTTTTCGAAAAAACGCTTGAACATGTGTTTTTTAATTTTTTACATATTTTAATATTTTTAAAACATATAATGTGTCCAAAGGGGTAAAACCATCCCTTAAATGTATAAATATTATAATATATTTTATTTAAAATACCGTTAGTTATTCGGAAAACACTTGAACATAATATGCTTTATATTTTATTTTTTTACATATTTTAAATTTTTTTAGAAAGCGAGGGTGTCCAAGGGGCTGAAACCACCCCTTTAATATTATATTTTTTATTTAAAAAAACAATTAGTTATTCGGAAAAACACTTGAATACGTGCTTTTTATTTTATTGTATTACATATTTTTAAATTTTTTATAAATTCATACAGGTTTTTTGAGAAAATCGGGCCATTGATTAATTTTTGCGACCTTTCTCAAACCGTTTGCCGAAGAAAGCTGAGCTTGTGCAAACAGCTTGATTTTAGAGTGCAGAGGTTCGATAAAACGGGATTCTTCGCAACTCAGTTTCCAAGGGGGTGAAACTACCCCTTAAATGTTAGTAGACTCAAAAGTTGTCAAAATAAAACTGCTTCTTGGTTTAAAGGAAGAGCTATATAAGCTAAAAAAATAGCACAGCAGATAAAATAAATCTAGCTTTATTGGAAAAAATTACTGCTCCACAATTAACATACTACTCAATAGATGTAGTTATAGACCAAGAAAATGCGGTTAATTATCCTGTCGAGTTTCTGCACTCTCTAAACCCTTTAGGAATCCCTCCTCATGAGTTAACTTTAAAAGTGTGGCCACCAGTGCATATAAGCATCACTGCTTATTCGAAATTTAAATCACCAAAATTGTGTAGTGGAACAGGTTAAAACATTATAAAACAATGTAATAGAGTCTACTATTATTTCTGTGTGTACGGTTTCCTTTAAAGCTTTGTTTCGCCATGACAAATAACAAAGCTCAAGGGAATCGTTAAGTAGAGCTGGAGTAGACTTGCGCTATGGTTGTTTTTCCCATGGTCAACCCTATGTCGCATGCTCTAGAGTAAGTTCGCGTAGAAACTTGGCAATTTTACAGTCAGAGAATGCAACAACAAACGTGGTTTATAAAGTGGTACTCAAATGAGGCGATTTAAGTACCTCTTGACATACCTTTCATTACAGTCATATATGCGAACGAAGTCGCGGGTACCCGCTAGTTTTATAAATAAGAGAAGTTCAACTAATTCAACAATAAAAAATGCTTGCCGTGCACTTAAATCTTATGGGGAGTGAGTCAAGTATTGAAGGTTTATGTTTTTTTGTGTATTCATATCTTCATTAAAATTTAGATATATCAAAACTTCAATATTGCCAAAGTTCGCAACAGCTTGCCGCAACCTGTACAACACACGCTTAAACTCAAAATGTTTCAGACCACTTTAGTACATAGATACGTAAGAAGATTGATTTCGTGAGTAATGTTTAAATAATTATTTTTTAATTGTATTGAAAAAGGAGCAGATATAAATTTTAATTAAAATAATAATACAACCATTAAATCAACTTACAGTATACAGTAAACTCTGTATTAAATTTATTTTTACTTACCTCGTAAAATGGGAGTATTGTATTCGTGAAAAAGTCATCCACCGAGGTTTTTTTCAGATCTTTACATCGAGATCGCGAAATATTTTCTCAATTCCGTCGGACTGTCTGTCTGTTCGCGGCAGAGCTAAAGAAACTACTTACCTGATTGACTTCAAATTTTGGTCGAAAACTAATTATATGGGGAAGACTTGGTAACATTTTAATAAAAATCCTATATGGCGAAAGAAAATGGCGGCGTAATGAAAAGAAAATTATTACTAAAGAACTACTTATGCAATTTCCCTCAAATTTTGCACAAAAATCAAGTACTATGTAGGAATTAACGGGTAAAATTTTGGTACGAATCCAAGATGGTGAAACAAAATGGCGGCTTAATAAAATATTTAAACATTCTATCTGAAAAACTGCTTAATGGATTGATTTTAAATTCTGTGCAATAATTAATCGTAGTATAGAGATGAACTAGTATAATTGTGGGCAGAATTCAAGATGGCGGAACAAAATGGCGGTCAATTAAAATATCTATAATCGTGAAAAATATCACCATCTTACATATCTTCATGTTTTAGCGCTCCTAAATGCCAAATATTATTCATATTCCATCGGTCAGTCTGTTAGTTTGCGTTACAGCTTAAAAACTACTTACTCAATCGACTTTAAATTTTAGTATGGCCTGGTAATATTTTGGTAAAAATTCAATATGACGCAACAAAATGGCGGTCTAATGAAATGGTAAAAAATTATTACTGAAAAAAATAATTATCAAATTTACCTCAAATTTTGAACAAAAATCAAGTATCATATAGGAACGAACTGGTAACATTTTGTTATGAATTCAAGATAGCAAAACAAAATGGCGGCCTAATAAAATATTTAAATCAGCCTGAAAAAACTACTTACTAACTAGATAGATTTCGTATTTTGTGCAATTATTCAATGTGTTATAGAAATAAATTGGTAAATTTGTGGTACTAATTTAAGATGGCGAAACAAATTGTTGACTAAACGAAATGTTAAAAAAATCAACGTAAAATAATCTTCTTATTCAATCGACTTTTAGTTTTGCTAAAAAATTAAATTTGATATAGAGATAAACTGGTATGAATTCAACATGACGGAACAAATGGTGATGTATCACTGTAAAAGCTATAATAGATAGCTTTTACAGATATACATAATTAAATTTATTTTAAATTAAGCCCAAAATTTTCTACCTGTGCCAAGTGTGGCATAGGTAGAAAGTTGTACAATTTTGGTAGGAATCCAAAATAGTGTTCAATAAAAAAATATGTGTTGCTAAATGACTATATACCCAACCAAATTGAGTCACACTTCTCTATTACTAATAAAGGGAAAGATTCATAACGAGGGAAGTTCCATGTAAAAGAAATTTACCGATTTTCATTCACGCTATCTTTTCATCCTTTTTTATCGTATTCTCTTGGGTTACCCCACCGGTTCCGCGGTGGTACGTGCTGCTTAGGTTTGTGGGGAGATAATCAGATTCTACAATGCTCTCGGAGGTTCTCGTGGAAACCACAAACGTCACTAATTGGGTTTGTTTGATGTTTTTTTGTTGACGCTAGTAAGTAGTTAAAATAGGGGAGCGCCTCCTCCTCCTCCTCTTTCTCATATCCCTCATTCTTATCTTCCTCCCCTTTTATTCTCATTCGCATCATATTTTTAATTTTTTCTCTTTGTCCTCCCACATTTGATTTTGCATTCTTAAGTCTTATAAATAGGTGCATCAAGATCATTTTAGTATGCTAACGTACGAGTGACTGTCAAAAGAAAAAAAATCTGTTGAATAAATCTATTAATAATATTAAAATAAAATGAGTGAATCAGTTGGAGAAAGAAATCGATCCATTCCGCTTCAGACAATTAGCCTCGAAGAAATTATACCAGGAGTTCGAGAAGAAACTATACCATTAGTTCGAGAAGAAGAAAATGGGATTGTTTTAAAAAATTTGAACAAAACTGAGAGTGAAGAGAAAAAAGTGTTTTGTGCTATTTGTTTTGAAATAATCGAATATTATGATTCATGTAGACCAAATACATGTTCCCACATTTTTTGTTTAAAATGTATTTTAAGATGGAATGATGAAAATTGTTGTTCTAAAATGGTAAACAATTGTCCTGTATGTCGCACTAGATATTACTATTTGGTACAAATCTTCAAAGATGTAATTAGATATCATTTTATTGTAGTTTTAAAAAGACGATAATATTTTTCATAATTTGTGTTTGTGAAAACTCTGGTCAAATAAATTTGTAAAAAGTAAATGTAAATATATATATAATAATTGACACACAGTTTTTCCTTTTCCTTTTCCTATATTGAAACGACAATATTCTTAAAGTGTTTTAATACATACTAATTTGTTATGGTTTAACATTTTAAAATAAACAGTGGAAATTAAAAGTTATTATTTTTTAATTATACTAATAATATATTAAAATATTTTTTTCCTTTTTCTATATTGAAACAACAATGTTTTTTAACACATACTAATTTTCACATTACATAACAAAACAATTATTATGGTTTAACATTTTTAAAATAAACAGTGAAAATTAAAAGTTATTATTTTTTAATTATACTAATAATATTAATATAATTTGCATCAAGTAAGAGAAAACTCAATTGAATACAGAAACAAGCGTTAACAAAATCTTATGCTAATATATGAGCGCTTATAGTGGCAGTTGACATAATCTACATATTATTTTTACATATGATTAGCTATTTCATTTTTCGTACTTGTTGCAATAAAAAAAATACAGGGTCAGATGTTAGAATAAAAAGAAGTATTTTGCATATAACACTGAAAATATATAACCGCTTATCGTAACAGTTGACATTTTTTAAAATTAATATTGTTGACGTATTCTACTTATTATCTTTACAATTTATGTTTAAAATTAATATTTTTGACATAATCTACCCATTACGTTTATAACCTATATTTAAAATTAATATTGTTAAAATAATCTACCCATCACCTTTACAAACTATGTTTAATATTAATATTTAACAACATAATCTTCCATCTCTTTTTTTTCATTTTTATTGCAGTAAAAGCAAGCATGTTTAGGAATTAGTAGAAAAAGATGTATCCTACAAATAGCACAATGTAAATCAGAAGCACTAACAACATAAGCTCTTTTGTAGTGGCAGCTCACATGATCGGACTCCCCTCTCCGTAAATATCTCATGTGAATTGCACTACAAGGAAGGCAAATAGCAAATGTTCCTAGTCTTCGACTTTCAATTTTAGTGTAGCTTTGTATAACACATACATCTTTTTCTTCAAAATTGTTAAATAATTAACTAGCCCTAAACTTGCTTACTTTTACGTCAGCCTCGGTTCCTAAATTTAGCAGTTGTCCATCCATGTCCACTCCTTCGTCTATTTCCTGATCATCTTCCTACTCTTCTTCCTCCTCCTCTTCTTCCTCCTCCTCTTCTTCCTCCTCAATATAATTAATGTCGATGTTAAACAAGAATGATCTTCTAACAAGCTGACTAACTAGATGATTTGTCCAAAAATGAATGTTTATAACTGATGGAATCGCCTTCCAAGTTAATAAAAATTTCTTCTCTTTCTTCAATTTTAGCGGCGATCTCCACATTATTTTCTTCAATTTGGGCAGCGTTTCCAATCATATTTTCTGCCATCGTTAGGAACTTTAGATTTAGATTGATAGATTTGATAAAAAAAAAATGTTGGTTATAAGTTATAAATAATAGCGACAATTGATATTACAGCGAATGATACTGTATGATCACCGAGTGGTTGTTCTGAAGTATATATATCATCGACCACAACTTTCACTACCTGCGTGATATCATTCTCAGATCCAACTGCAATACTTAAGTTTTTTTTTGACTGTTTTTTTTCCTGTCACTTTACCTCCCCGCTCCGCCACCCCCCCACCCTTACCCTATTTTCTTTCTCTTCCTTCCTTCTTCTTTATTCTTTTTCTCCTTTTTCTTTCTTTCTCCTTTTTCCTTCCTTCTCTTTTTTCCTTCCTTCTCCTTTTTCCTTCCTACTCCTTTTTTCCCTTTCTTCTTTTTTAACCTAACCTAAACTAAGACCCCCCTTTACCCCCCCACCCTCACCCCATCTTCTTTCTCTGCCTTCCTTCTTTCTCCTTTTTTCTTTTTCTCCTTTTTTTCTTTTTCTCCTTTTTCCTTCCTTCTCCTTTTTCCTTCCCCTCCCAGGGGGGAAGGGGGTAAGGTCGTTGCTCGGCTTGGGAAAGTGGTTGTATGATTGTCGTTCAACTTTAAGTAGGACATATGTGATCAACTTTTTCATATAAAATCGCCTCAGCGAAGAGACGAATGCAATTGATTTCTGCATTCACACTGTGCAGGGCTCGCGAGTTTTCTGATATTTTCATTGTGTCTATTTGGTAATTTTTTAATTTCTTTTTATATTTCTAACATTTTATTTGGCAAAATTTAATTCTTATTTATATTGGTGACATTTTTATTTATATTTGTGACACTTTTATTTGGTATTTTATTTGTTATTACGATTTTTTCATAATGGACAATTTTTTGGCATCGAGTAGCAAAATTATTGATAATGACTTTGACTTATACACATGTACTCAAATGCAAAATTTTGCAAACCAACAAAAGAATGAAACAGACGTATTTACAACTAGTCAACAACAAACTATTCAGGACTTGAATGAAATTATTTACAATAGCCAAGTTCAGAATAATGCCAACAAACAGAACAACGAAAAATATATTTACAGCTACTCAACAACAAACTCTTGACGATCTTAATGACATTATTGACAACAAAACGGACTTAATTACAACAAAACTAAACCAACTCTTGAAGAACTGAATGACATTGACGAAAATCAAAATTCTAGCTATGAGGATATTGTTTGTTTTCAAAAATCTAATCCAAATTATTTAACATTAAAATCGCCAATTAATTCTCCGAGACCAATTTGCTCTCCCTTTTTGTTTAGTGAAAATTCAGATTCGGAAGAAGAACAAATTGATCAAAATTCAAGTTCGGCTATATCTCCTATTAATTCACCATATGATATTGTAAATTCTGATTCGCAAGAAAAATAAATTGAAGCAAATTTAACTTCGGATATTTCTCTTAATAATTCACCAGTTGAACAAAATTCAATTTCGAAACCATCATTTATTATTAAAAAAAAAATTAAAATTAATAAAAAAAATAAAAAACAAGTAGCAGACCTTAAGTGTCTGGGTTTTGATATTCAAAATTTCACTGATTTGATCACAATTAAACAGGGAGACGCAAGTACGGTGAATTATGTTAAACAGGCCTTTGACAAATTAGTTGACTCATTTGAAGAAATGGATTCATAAAGTCAATTAATTTCTATTGCTTTTTTCAAAATTTGACTATAACTAAATAAAAATGCACAATATTAATTTTATTATTATTATCCAGAGAACTTCAAAAATGCAATTGCTTTTTTCAAAATTTGACTATAACTAAATAAAAATGCACAATATTAATTTTATTATTATTATCTAGAAAACTTCAAAAATGCATAAGTGTGTAACATGTAATAAATTCTTTACTAGAAAGGATAATTTATTGCGAGATATTAAAAAACATGTTTCCGGAAATTCCACAACACTCACTAGTTGGTTGAAACAACCAAAGCTTGTTAAAGGTAAGAACATTTTATTTTTCATGTTTTATTTTGTAAAATATTTTTTCTTAATTTATAGATTATACAAATATTGTAAAGAATGCAAGAAAAATATAAACCAAAGTCTATGGCGTGGACATCTTCGATCTGGTGTGCACAAGAACAATTCCAAAATAGGCTTGGAGGAAGGTGTTGAAATTATCAAGTCGGCATTCAGGGGATTTCCTCACCCCAAAACTTCATAAATGTGAAAGAATATTTTCAACATTTGGAATACAAAATTGTACATCTAATAGATCAAGAACTGCAGAAACATAAATGTATCAAGCTAAATATGGAACTGTTCGGTTTCTATTTTCACCCCAGCAGCGACAGCTATAATGTCAAATCTTCTAATGCGCCGTTCCAAGTCATTTGCCAGGGATATCAGACAAAAGAACTTTTAGAGCAAATCTTCACCATTATTGACCAGACTGACGAATTTGCAGAAGAGATTCAGGTAAAGAATTTATTTTTTATTTTACAACGGCAACAAAAAAAGTAATTTTTTAATTTTTACGTTGCAGGATGGGCTTTGATGAATTTACTTCATTTGGAAATTAATGTTAATAAGCACAATCCGCCGAGAGCCTCACCTTTTATCGAACTTCCTCAAGAGATGAAGAGACGTCAAGCTGTGATCAATATTAGGAATGATGACAACTTTTGCTTCGCCTGGGCAGTTGTGTCTGCTCTTCACCAACCAAGCGGATTAGATTTTGAAACTTCATCCTACCCACACTACTCTTCTGTTTTGGATATGTCAGGTATAGAATTTCTAATGTTGCTAAAGAACATTAAGATTTTTGAAGAAAAAAATAACATTTCTATTAATGTATATGGATTAGAAATTATAAATCCTAAAAAGGGGTATGAAGTAATTGGTCCACTTTATTATTCATCGAATAAAAAAAATCAACATGTCAATTTATTGTTAATAAGTGATGACGATGAAAAAACTTTTCATTATTGCTATATTAAAGATTTATCAAAATTAGTTTCTGCACAAATGTCTAAACATCACGAAAAAAAATATATTTGCGACGGTTGTTTACAATATTTCCCTACAGAAGAAAATTTATTACAACACAATAGCTATGATTGTGATCATTTACGAATTAACCTACCTTCTAAAGAATTAATAGAAGATAAGTTTGGAAACAATTCATATGATAATATTTTGAAATTTGTAAATTATCATAAACAAATGAAAGTTCCTTTCGTTTTGTATGCAGATTTTGAAAGCATTTTAAAGCCTTTAAATAATGACAATGTTGACAAAAATCCTAATACTTCAAACACCTTAAAACAATATGAACATATTTCACATTCATTTGCCTATTACATTAAATGTTCCTTCGACGATAATTATTCTAAATTTGAAAGATATAGAGGTCAAAATTGTGATACATTATTTATAAATTCTTTAGAAAGAGACGTGTATAACATATACAATAAATTTTTAAAGGTTCCTAAAAGATGATTCCTTTGAACGAACTGGACAAAATTTATCATAACTATGAAACAGTTTGTCATATTTGTAATAAACCTCTTTTAAATGACAGGGTTGCAGATCATTGTCATATAACTGGTCTTTATAGAGGTCCAAGCTCATTCACTCTGCAACATAAATTACAGAATACCTAACTTTATTCCAGTTATATTGCATAATTTGCGTAATTATGATTCTCATCTATTTCTTAAAAAATTATGCTTAAACAAAGAACAACTAACAGTTATCGCACAAAACGAGGAAAAATATATTTCATTTGAAAAGCTTATTCATGTGGATAACTATTTTGATAAAAAGACACAAAAGGCTAAGAAAAAAAATATATCCTTAAGGTTCATTGATTCTTTTCAATTTCTATCCCATTCTTTATCAAAACTCTCTGAAAGCTTAAAACATGAACAATGTAAAGAAATAAAAAAAAATTTCAATGATGAAGAAAGATTTAAACTTATTCGCCAAAAAGGTGTATTTCCTTATAATTATATTGATGATTATTTAAAATTAGAAGAAACCACTTTACCTCAGAAAGAGCAATTTTATAATACTTTAACGGATGAGCACATCAGTGATGCAGAATATTAAAGAGCTGTAAAGGTTTGGCAATTGTTTAAATGTGAATCTCTTGGTCAATATTTCGACCTTTACTTACTCTCTAATACTTTACTTTTGGCAAATATTTTTGAAAATTTTAGAAGCACTTGTTTATCCACATATAAGCTCGATCCAGCTCATTTTTACACTTTTTCAGGTTTATCCTGGGAGGCGTGTTTTCGTTATACTGGAATAGAGTTAGAATTGTTAACAGATCCAGATATGATACACTTTTTCAAAAAAAGCGTTCGCGGTGGTGTGAGCTCTTCCATTTGTAGAAAATCTGAAGCTAATAATCCATTTCTTTTAAATTATGATCCTTTAAAGCCAACTAAATACATAATTTATTATGATGCAACGAATTTGTATGGTTATGCAATGTCACAGCACATTCCAACAGGAGATTTTGTTTGGTTAACAGATAAAGAAATCAACGATTTAAATAATATGAATATTTCTAGAAAATCTAATAAGGGATATGTTTTAGAAATTGATTTAGGATATCCTACAAGTCTACATTCCTATCATAACGATTTTCCGTTTTGTCCTGAAAACTTTAAACCGCCAAATTTTAAATGCATAAAATTAATACCCAATTTAAATGATAAATCAAAATATGTTATTCACTATCAGTTATTAAAACAATATTTTAATAACTGACAGTTGACTAAAGTTCATAGAGTTTTACAGTTTTCTCAATCTGATTGGTTGAAAAAATATATAGACTTGAATTCAAGATTAAGAAATGATTCAAAGAATGAATTTGATCGTAATACTCACAAGTTGGCAAATAATAGTATTTATGGCAAGACTATGGAAAATGTTGATAGGAGAATTGACGTAAGACTTGTTACAGAGTGGGAAAAAAATAGAAGAAAAGATGGTGCTGAGAATTTAATTGCAAAACCATATTTGAAGAACTTAACAATATTTTCTGAAAACTTGGTAGCTATTCAAATGCAAAAGATTCAAGTAACTTACAATAAACCAATATATGTAGGCTTCTCAATATTAGATATATCTAAAACTGTCATGTATGATTTCTTTTATAAATTTTTAAAACCTCTTTATCAGGAAAATATTTCACTTTTATAGACCGATACCGATTCGTTCATTTTAGAAGTAACAACTCCAAATATTTATTCTGACATGATAAAAAATATTCACAAATATTCAAAAAATGCCTATTACAAAGTCAGTTATAGGAAAATTCAAAGATGAATATGCTGGTGAACCCATTACTGCTTTCTTTGGTACTGGAGCAAAAGCATATTGTATTAAAACGGAAAATAGTTTAACAAAAAAAGCAAAAAGTGTTAAGAAAAGTGCCATTAAAAAGCAGTTGGATTTTATTCATTATAAAGATGTTGAAAATCAATCTAAAACCTTTTGTTCAATGTATGTTTTTCGATCTAGACAACACACAATTTTTAACGAATTAATTAATAAATTGGCTTTGAGTTCTGAAGATGATAAGTGGTATAAAATTCCCTATAGTTTTAATACATTAGCTTGGGGACACCAAGATATTGCTTTGTATCAATGGAATGCAAACCATGAAGATTTAGATATATTTATGTAGATATAAGGTATTTAAATTTGTTGTTTTTGAAACCAAAGTTAGTCTTCATAAGCCTTTCACAAAATGTGCTTAGAAACTTTTGACAAAGAAATTGATAACAGTTATTTTAAAACATATGAAAAACGACTTTCCACTTTTAAGAACTGGAAAGGAAAATTGAGACCAGAAGTGTTGGCTGGAGCTGGCTTTTACTATATTTCAATCAATGATATTTGTAAATGTTTTTATTGTGGTATTGAAATTTTTGATTGGTTAAGTTATGATGATCCTATTGTGGAGCATAAGAAATTTGCTAGGAATTGTGATTTAAATAACTGTTTATGGAAAAATAGGAATCGAATAATTGTAACCATTCAAAATAAGTCTTCAAGCTACACATTTTATATAGTATTATTAATATCCTTATTTATGAACTTTTACATATCTTTAAATTAAGTATTTTATTGTTATTTTTTTACAACTGCTTTTGCTTTCGTGGTGAAAGTATCTGCTTAATGTTAATACATTTGAAATATAATTATTAATTTATTTCAATGACTATCAGTAGATCGCAATTCATTCTTCTTCATTTTATTTTCCAAATTGTTTTTTATGTTGATCATCCCCCTGGCGTAACACAGTGTGAAATATGTTTTTCTAATAAAACAGACGTCACTCTAAGTAAATACTGTAAATTTATGAAAATTGGATTAATTAACAATAGTACAATTAGTTGGATGGAACGAATAAATGGAGATGAAAATGCAAGTAAATTTTTTAAAATTTTGTATCATTATCCAAATCGATCTATTTTTGATACAAATTGGATCGAAAGGTTAGAGTTTAAAAATAATCGGTTACAAATTATAACCCCCAACTGTACCAATTATTATGACGGATTTAATACTTTTCCATCATTAGTGTTACATTAAACTTTGCATTATTTTTATACATTACCATTTTAATTATTTATCTTTATTACAAATGTCAAACTGGAAATCTATTTTTTCATTAATCCATTTTAATCGAAACTTTAAAGAAAGTGGGGATGAGAATATTTAAGTACAAGAATAACGCAATATGTTTCAGTCTCGTTTAGTCATTATGAACAACGCCGTGGTTCATAAACCTTTAGAAACGCTTCTTAATTGAAACATTTATTTTTTAAATAATTCTTTGTCTAATGTCTTTGGCATTAGTTTAAATGATTTATCTCCAAAAATTGTAATTGGTGGTAAAACTGGATTTTTAATCGCACTAACCGAAGAAAATTGGAAAGACATTTGTGGTCATCAAGGAATTATTGTAAACAATTTCTACTTTCCTCAAGTTGATCAAACCAGTGTGAAGATAAACAACATTCATCTGCAGGTCCAGAAAATAAATGATATCCCTGTTCTGCAAATTACAAAAGGCCCACACTTCATATATTTAGGATAGGAGTCTTTGGACAATTTGTGGCGATTGAAGGAAATTATTGATTATAGATTATCTATAATTAAAAGGCAAGACTTCAATACATATTTCAAAATAGTATTTCAGCTGATTGTGGCGACTTGTGTAAGCATGTTTATAATATAATAAGTCCAACACAATATCCTAACAGTGAAAATGTTTCAACTATGATGGAATTACTTGCTTTATATCCTGAAGAAATGGAAAACAAATTGAAGCAAAATGGAACAAAAAGAAAATATTACGAAGAAAACAATGAAAATGGATCAAAAAGAAATTATTACGAAGAAAACAATATCTTTTCTGGAAGAGAACAATAAGGTGCATGTGCTAGTGAAGTGGAGCTTTGCTTACAGACAAGCCCGTAGGAGAAACTTTCAGATGTGGTACTTAGATAGACTCCGTTTTGAAAAAAGAATAAATGATTGTAAACTTAATCTAGATTCGATATTATCTGAGGAACATAGAAATAAAATATATTTGACACGTTTTAATAAAAATTGTATTTGATGTTTTACTTAATACAATTTTAATTTCTTAAATGTGAATTTTATTTGAAATTAATTAGCACATAAGAGTAGGTACTTTTCAGACATTGTAATTTATATCAGCTAAAGCATAAAGTGAGGAACAGAAATAAAACAAATTTAACTAAAATTTGATTACAATTTAATTAAACAATATTTTTTTATCAATCCATGTATTATATTTTTTATCAAGTCCTAACCATTTCACATAAACTTTGTTTCCTTTCCTTCTCAAAATCTTCTCAATAAGGTACACATCGGTATGCTTTACTTTTAGTAATTCTTGCTCATAAAAACCACCCAGAATGTCCTGATTATCTTCGTCTTGAATTAAATATGTCCAGGGGTTTGTCATCTTAACTTCTTTAATGTGGAATATCTCATTTGACCAATTTGATGTGTAACCTTTCGAAAATGCCTCTCGATGCATGCTTATGCGTACGTGATCACCCACTTTAAACTTTGGAGATTTTATATCTAGCGTTTTAGCATGAGTAAATGCAGATTTCAAGATTCTCTTTTCATTTGTTTTATTTACTTGTTTTGGCTTCATTCCTATTGAAGAATGTTTTGTATTGTTATATTCTTTTACAATATCCGCTAATATATTAAACCATTTGTAATTTCCTTGAATGCTAAATATTTTCCACATACTATTCTTTAAAGTCCTGTTCACTCTTTCTACTATACTCGCTTTCAAATTGGAAAACGTGCTATAATGGTTAATTCGAAATTGTTGCATCAAATTTTGAAAATTTACATTGAAAAACTCTCTCCCTCTGTCCGTTTGCAAGTTTTTTGGTGGAGTTTTTGCACTGATTAATATTTTTTTCATTGCCGCTGTTACGTCATTTCCAGATTTAGATTTTACCGGTTCGGCCCAAACATACTTAGAAAATACATGTATGGTAATCAAGATATATTTAAATCCCTTATTAAATTTGGCATAGGGTAACATTTCAACCAAATCAGCTTGAAAAAGATCATTTAACCCTTTCACCACCACCCTTCTGCGTTTGCAGTTTTTTCTAGCAGGTTTATATAATTCATTAACGACTTGTTGTTTAACGGTTGACATGACAACAAACTTGTTTATTCAATTTAAAGGAAGTTCAATTTCTATGTTTTGTAATATTTCGAAATATAACTTTTATATGTTTTTTCCCATTCATTCAATTTATCAATTTGTATTGTATAACTTTTTTCATTTAAAACTTTACTAATTTTAGTAATCTCCTTTTCTAAAGCATTAAAGGAGTTTTTTATCTCTCCACTTAGGAAAGTAGTTGATCTACTATCACTATTTTTGAATTCTTCCTCTGTTTTATTTAATTCTTGTTCTAATTTCTTAATTAAACTAGACATTATCTTTCCAAAGGAAATATATTGTTGTTTTTCTTCCAAAGAGAGTTGGTCAATTGTTCTACTATTAAGAATACTATTTTGATTTCTTTTTTTTTTTCATCATCTAACCTTTTTATAAAAGTTCTTAATTGTTTATTCTTTTCCTTGTGTTTTCCAATTATTACTTTTCTTATATTTGTTTCCATTATTTTATTAATTTTGTTGATATCATCACTTAATTTTTTGTCTTTCTTTTTAACATGTTCATTTAAAAATTGCAAATCTTTACTTATTTGATTTAGCGTTAGCAACTGTTTATTAACATTTTCAATTGAGGTATAGCATCCTTTAATCTGGTTTTCATACTTTAAAAAATTTTCATCAAAAACCTAAAGCTTTTTAGCAAAGATTTAATTATTTGTTTCATTTTCACATAATCTTCTTTTTAAATTATTAATGTCACTTATTCCCTCTTGATTTTGTTTTTTGTTACTTTCAATATTTGACTAAATTGTATTTTCCAAAGAAGCAGAATTTATTAATTGACGTTTTGAAATATGGCGTCCAAATTTATCAACTGTCATGTTGAGCTTTCATTAAACAATAAATATGATTATATTCAATAGCTGTTATTTATTATTCTTCAATAATAAAGATAATCTCATTACTATGAGCATTATTTCCCGCATCACTTGATGAAATTAATAAACGTAGCCTATCAACAATTTCGTTTACATTATTCCAGTATACATAATCTGTATTTGATCTGTTTGTTTTCAAAATTAATCCCTTTCCTGTTATTTGGGCTCTAGTTGTTTTAAAGGGAGGTTTTGGTTTGTTAAATGCTGTAACTAATCTTTGCAAGGTTTTTGTCTTTGTAATCCTCTTTCTTTGTAAATATGGTCCTATTATTGTAACATATTTGTGTGATGTATTTCCTTGGACTTGTTCATTTGAATCAAAATTCCTACGACATACATTTGTTTTAGCTAGAATGTTCATGTAATTATCTAAATCTTCCTTCTTATAACCTTTCGGTTCTTTTTTGAAAAGCAATTCGTATAAACCTGGCGTGCCTGTGTACGTTATTCCTCCCGCTTTAATGTCTTTTTCAATAATTTCTACCGGTATCTGTGTTAAACCAAAACAAAACAAAACTTATCCGTTTCGAGGTCATGAACTATTCCATAATAATGGTCAAATTTATGTTGTGTATCTTTCACACCCTCATCAATATATGATCTGGGTAATTCATGAAAATCTGCTAAGTAATCTTTATATGACGGTGTACCAACATAGGTTTGAATTATTTTCTAGTTTGTACCAATATGTCTGACAAGTTTAAATTTGTTGTTGTGTCACTAGAAGAATAACAGTTGATGTCAATGGTTGTACTACAGGACAGGAAGAAGTGATACTACTGTCATCTAAAAATGTTGGTAGTTCTGTGGGGAGTAAGGGAGTTTTTCCTGTTTTCTGAATAGTTTTCGCCGGAGTTGATGTTTTATAAAGCTTTGTAGGTGTTTTGAATTCTTCATACTTTGAAACTCTTTCTTCTTTTAAATCGAATGGTTCGGATTTACCAATATTTGAAATTAGCTGTTTAAGAGTTGGGTTATTGGTCTATAAGTTTGTTCTAATTCGGAGTGAGCGGTAGAAGTATCTAATTTCAAGCTTCGATATTTCTGCTTCACGGCTTGTCACGATTTTATTAATTCTCTAGCTAAACGTTTATCCATGCTGTACAAGTTTTAAATGAAATAAAACTGCAAATTTTTCATTTTTATAAATATATAAAGGAATCGAATTTACTCCTGTATCTGCCGTGATTTACTTCACATTGTCAATTACAAGAAAGCCATATGGATCCATCCAACAGTTAGCATAAATATTTTTAAACTGATCAAATGTCATATCCAATATACAGTGGTCGTTATATATATGTTTTAAACTTAAACAGTCCTGTTTAAATAAAATTAATAAGTTGCAATTTTCTCGAATTAGACGTTTAAGAATCGAGGAATATCCTTCAAAAATAAAAAAACAATCGGTGTTTCTATGCATTCCATGCGTGAAAGTCCCTAATAATAGATTGATTATGACAAGGAATATCGTCAAAAATGATAACGGAATTTGGTTTTATCTCATGAGGTGAAATAATGTTCTCATCGCTATCGTATTCAAAGTATCCAATTTCCTTCATAGGCTTTAACAACTTTCTTAAATATTCATATTTTGGTTGATCTAATGACTTTGAATAAATATAGACATTTTCAAACCTAATTCCATTAGGATGCTCGAGCAGTGTAAGCATAACGTTGGTTTTACCGCTACCACTACAACCAACTATGAGTCCTCTTTTTGAACCACCGCAAAATAAGTCACCATGCTTTTTCAACTGTTTACTTAAAATTTTTTCGTCATGATTATTTACTGGTAAAGAGAATTTTTGTATTTTAATCCTCATTCTTAATCACACTAGTAAATATTTTTAGCTGTAAAAGTATTTATACCAGAAAAATGTCAATGTGTTTTTAATATAAAAAGAACTTCAATGACTGTGGGTCGGCATAAGTTGAAAAAAACTATCAAAAGACGTAATAGAAAAGGCTCTGGTTTAGTAAATAAATTAATTAGTAAACTACCCTTCGAAAATCATATACCAGGATATAATTATTGTGGTCCAGGCACCAACTTGGAAAAAAGATTAACTAGAGGTGACGTTGGTATAAATCTATTGGATTCCGCTTGTAAAGAACATGATATATCATACTCTCAGACTGAAGATTTATCAAGAAGACACATATCTGACCAAATATTAGAAAAAAAAGCCTGGGATAGGGTAAAAGCTAAGGATTCTATTGGTGAAAAAATTGCAGCTCTAAGTGTTGCAGGAATAATGAAGGGTAAAAGAAAGTTCGGTTTGGGATTTAAAGATAAAAAAGGAGGTAAACTTAAATTGAGAAAAAAACGTATCATTCGAACACCCAAAAAAGTTGGAGGATTTCTACTTCTTTTGTTTCCCACTCTTGGCGCCCTGGGTGCACTAGGTGGAGGCGCGGCAGGAATTGCTAAGGCAGTAAATGATGCTAAAGCAGCTAAACAGCAACTAGAAGAAATACATAGGCATAATATTGCAATGGAAAATGCTTCTAAAAAAGGCAAAGGATTATATATTAGACCGTATAAAGGAAAAAGACTATTTATTAGTCCTTATAAAGGAGGATCAGTCAAAATGAAAGCAATCAGACAAAAAAAAACCCAAAATCAGTTTTCCAAAAAGAGCACTTACGAACAATGGTATTATTAAATATATAACTGGCTTTAGAGGTGTTTTTATGCTCGATGAACTTTATTAAAACTTATTAAAAATAACAAAAATGTAATATATTTTGATAGTTATGAAAATTTAAAACCACATTTTGAACTTCTCAAATATTTTAATTCGAATGGCAAAATGGATGTATTTTATACTTATGAAAACAAACAAAAATTTAATTCATATAACTGTAGTCAACTATCCCTAAAATGTTTGCAAAAAACTATATAAACTCATTATTTGTTGTAATATCTCACTCATAAATAAACTGCAATGTCCACCACAATTGCCATATCAGGAAACAGTTCTGTTTTGTCTGCTGATTTTAATCCGCCCATATATTTAGAAGATGGAAAACAATATTACCTGGGTTTAGCTGATTTTGAAACGTTTATGACTATTCCCAATATAAAAGAAGGATATAATAAATTTTATATAGATAATAAAGTAGTTGTTATTCCCGACGGAACTTATGACATTACAGATATAGAAACATAGTATAGAAGATTTATTTCCGAATGAAAAAATTTTTTTTCTTTTAAAAGCAAATGTTAACACTTTAAAAACTTTTTTAATGTGTAGTAGAAAAATTGATTTTACCAAGGAAGATTCGATAGGAAAAATGTTGGGTTTTAATAGCAGGATACTAAAAGCTATGAAAGAGGAAGAATCAGATAATGTTGCAAAAATAACTAAGGTGAATGCTATTTGTATTGATTGTAATATTTGTGTCGGTTCTTACAGTAATGGTAAACCTGTTCATATTATTCACCAGTTTTATCCAACTGTAGCTCCAGGCTATAAAATAGTTGAATCTCCTTTGCCCATTTTGTATTTTCCAGTTAGCGTCAAAGCAATTAACAATATAACCGTTAAAATAGTTGATCAAGACGGAGAACTTATTAGTTTTAGAGGAGAAACTATAACAGTAAGGTTACATTTACAAGCTAGTGACATATAAAATTGTTGTTAGATATAATAGAGCCCTTGGAATGAGACTTGCACCTACCACTATCAACAAAGTAAAAACTTATAAAAAGAAAAAGACTAAACAACAGTTCAGTATCAAATCCAACACCAACAAGTTAAGACGAGATAATCGTAAATTTCTCACATCTTTGAGTTTCACTGTTTTAAAATAATGAACATATTAAATGTGAACGAAAAGCTTTATGTAGACAATTCCATCGTTAGTTCAGAGCTTCACACATATCAACCATATATTTCTTCAAAATTCAATTACAATGATGAAATAAGGATCCCAATTCAAGAACTCGTACACTCTACCAACAGATAGTTTACTTTATATCGAAGGAAAATTAACTAATACAGAAGATAAATATAAGAAAAAATTGCTATATATTACCAATGCTATAGTCTTTTTGTTCAGAGAAATCCGCTATGAACTAAACGGAATTACTATAGATTCAATAACAAATGTTGGATTAGCATCAACCTTAAAAAGCTACCTTTCCCACAATACCAACGAAAGTTTAAAACTGGAAAATGCAGGTTGGTTTCCATATCGAAAAGAAGGTGATAAAATTTTAGTTGATGATGGAAAATTCTCCTTATCCATACCACTGAAAATGCTTTTAGGATTTTTTGAAGATTACAGAAAAATTATTATGAATATGAAACAGGAATTAATTCTTATTAGATCAACTGATGATTTAGATGATGTTATCTTCAAAGAAGATCCGGCCCACCCTGTTAGTGCTCCTGACACTCCATTGGTTACTTTCGATAAAATTTATTGGAAAGTTCCTCACATTCTAGTTGATATGCCATAACAACTTGCTCTATCAAAAATATTAGAATCAAATAAAGATATATTGATAGGATTTAGGAGTTGGGAACTTGTTGAATATTCTTCTCTAACCGAAACAACCCGTCACACATGGCCGGTAAAAACAACTAGTAAACTAGAAGCTCCTCGTCATGTTGTGATTGGCATTCAAGAAAACAGAAAAGGGAAAATTGCTAAAGATATGAGTAAATTTGACAATATTACCTTGTCAAATATTAGAGTATTTTTAAATTCTGAAAGATATCCTTATCACGATTTGTACTTAAATTTCGAAGAAAACAAATTTTCTGCTTTATACGAAATGTTTGCCAACTTTAGACAGTCTAACTATGGTGTTTCAAATGAACCACTTTTAATCCTAAACAATTCAAAAACATTAGTCTTATTACACATATTGATTGCTCCCATCAAAAAGAAACAATTCAAACGGGATCCGTAGTAATGAGAATTGAATTTGAGACACAGAATGCAATTAAAAAAGATACTTCTGCTTATTGCCTTATTTTACATGACAAATTATTTAGCTACAACCCTCTTACTAAAATTGTGAAACAATTATAAACTATCCCCACTCTTTTCATACTTCGATTTAATTTAAAGGGATTTTCAAAAGTTTTTAGTTTTAGTCATGCCATCAAAACTACAACAACAAATTGAAAAATTTATTTTTAAAATTAATCAACTGAAAGACGAAATTGCAAATTATTCTAGTAAAAAAATTCTCATTAAAAAATTTGCTGCTTTGAAAATATGAGATTGGTTATGGATATTCAAGGATTCAAGGATGAAATAAATTTATACCGAAAGAGCTTGCAGCTTTTGATGGTTATGAAATGACTCATTACATTTTTAAAAAGCCTTTTCCAATGGAGTTTCTTTCACCTGAGTTTCTTTCACCTTGATTGCACTCCATTACATCATTTTCCAAAAATAATTGAAACACTTACGAAGAAAGCAGATTTTGTTTTTGTAAAAGGAACCGAAAAAAAGGATTTTATAGAGAAATATTCTAAAAAGCCTGTGATTGAAATAGATGAACAACCAGCGCTAAAGCTAATGGAACCAAAATGCTTCTATCATTCAAAATCACCTTGTATGTGTGTTTTGACAAATGTGTTATTTTTATATGACAATTGTTTTATGAATGAATAAAAATATAAAAAAACTTAACTACATTTTTATTTTGCATTAACTAACCATGATTGAATACAATTAATATACCTTAAATCTAATTTTCTAAATTCATTTAAAAGTTCATACTCATTTTTATATTTTAAATAATCATTACAAAATTTAGCGGCTAATTTACATTGTTCCATTCGATCTATATTCTTAACGTATGCTGACAAATCTTGTGCTTTTGCGTCTTCTTCGCCTACAATTGATAAATACTGGAAGTATGCAGCAGATATAATAAACTCTGCTTACATTTCAGTAACCACTTGCTCCATTGTGAATATTATTAAATTTATTCTTCCTTTTCAATTTCTTGAAGAATAGTATCCTCGTCAATAAATTGCTTCAAGTCTTTTAAATAGTAACCAAAGCCAATATCTTTTAGACCCTGAATAAATTGAAAAAAATTTAATGTTTTAAATTATTTGTTGCAACAGAGGGCAGCCTTTCCGAATTCCGCAGATTGATTACAATAACAGTCTATACACTCCGGACCACTTGCCATAGAATATGATAAATAGGTTTTTGAAAGATTACTAAATTTGTCCTCTAATAATTTAACTGCAATAAGCAACTCAGCCATTTAATTTATTTAACATAATATCTTAAATATGTGGGGGGACGTCTCTTGCGAATAGGATTAACTTTTCTTGATGATACCTGTTTTTTATCTTCGTATAATTGAAACCTCTTTTGGGTTGCAATAATAGCAGGTATAAATTGGCAATCTTCTCCTATAAATTCTAATAGGTGGCTTAATTCTCCTACAAAGTATGATTTCCCAAATGTATTGAAAAACGTAGTAAGGCTTATAATTCCTTCTAAATAATCATCACAACAGTCAATTGCTTCCAAATAATTTCCTTTCAGTGGATAAAACAGCTTGGTGTATTCATCTTTCGAAGTCACTTCAAAGAAATTGAGATATTTAACTTTCAACTGTCTGATAGATGTAGCTAATTTTTCGCGATTACACATAATTCACTTATTACTTGACACATTTTTTCTTTTTCTTTTATACACAGTTGGTGGAAAAATTTAAAAATAACTTTTTACCCAACTCGAACACAGCTTAGTAAATATGCCTCAGCATACTAAAATGATCTTGATGCACCTATTTATAAGACTTAAGAATGCAAAATCAAATGTGGAAGGACAAAGAGAAAAAATTTAAAATATGATGCGAATGAGAATAAAAGGGGAGGAAGATAAGAATGAGGGACATGAGAGAGAGGAAGAGGAGGAGGAGGAAGCGCTCCCCTATTTTAACTACTCTAGTAATACTCACCTTTCACATAATTTATTATTACGTACTGATGAAGAATACTGATCAGAATCAATGTCTACAGTTGGCCAAACTTCTATTATTTCCACATTCATTCCACCCAACTATTCTCTCTTTGTAGTATTTCGGAGTCTATTCTTTCATCTTTTTGAATTAAATGCTATTGAGATACGAATTTCGCCTATGCTGGGGTCTTTTGCTAAGGAGCATCAGACCGGCAATGCTCTCTGATGATCTCCTGCAAATCTGCTCTTGCTGGTGACTCTGGTTTGGTTTTGTTTGTTTTTACTTCCCTCGTAAAAGGGAAGTATTGTAATGACCTTCCGAGATTTTTTCAGATATTTTGGTTTCAGGGTTCCAAGATGTCGGAAAACATGTTTCCTCAATTCCATGGTTCTGTCTGTCGTCTGTCGGTTGTTGCTGTACTTGACGCGATGGTCACATGGGGACGGAACATTTTAAGAAAAACCCAATATGGCGAAACAAAATGGCGGTCTAGTGAAATGTTAAAAAATTATTACTAAAAAACTGCTTATTTAATTTATCTCAAATTTCGCAAAAAATTCAAGTATTATGTAGTAATCAGTTGGTAAAATTTTAGTACAAATCCAAGATGGTGGCTTAACAAAATATTTAAAAATTCAGCCAGAAAAACTAATTATTAGATTGATTTCAAATTTTGTGCAAGAATTAATTGTGGTATAGAGATGAACTGGTAAAACGAATTCAAAATGGCCAAACAAAATGTCCGGCAAATAAGATGTTTGTAATCGTGAAAAAAATCCAGGTTTTACATATCTTACAATAAAGATGTTTTCTCAATTCGATTGTTCTGTCTATCTATCAGTTCACGGCATAGCTAAAAATTACTCACCCTACTGACTTCAAATTTTGGTTAAAAATTCAATGTTTTTTTGGGAAAGTCATACTAAAACAAATTATCCAATTTTCCTGAAAGTTTGCAAAAAATCAACTGTTAAATAGGAATCAGCATGTAATATTTTAGTACGAATATAAGGCAGCAAAACAAAATGGTGGCCTAATAAATTATTTAAAAAAATCAGACTGAAGAACTACTTACTAGAATAATTTCAAATTTCGAGGAAGCATTAAGTGTGATAGAGATAAACTGGTAAAACCACAGTTTTAACAGTTTATCGAATTCAAGATGGCGGCCAATAAAATTTTTAAAAAACCAACGTAAAAAAATCTTCTTATTAAAAAATAAAATTATTAAAAAACTACTTATTCAATTTATTTTAAATCATGACCAAAAATTAAGTGTGGTATAGGTAGAAACTAATAAAATATTGGTATGACTCGAATATGGTGGAACAAAACGGCACCCAATGAAAATGTTTGAAAAGACTAAATGAATTTGTGCTGAACTAAATTGAGTTACATTTTACTTTTCCTAATGAAAGGAAAGATTCATAACGAGGGAAGTTCCGGGTAAGGAAATTTACCGATTTTTTTCTTGGCATACTCATCTCTCAACTAGCTAGTTGATTGTACTGATGAAAACTTTTAATTGGTAACACGCGTCTACGGCTGGCCAAACTTCGATTGTATTAGCGGACATCCCAGCGAATTTCTTTTTTCTATTTTTGTTGACTTTCGAGCTCTGCCATTTAATTTTATTAAGTTTATTTTTAAAGGTAACCAAAAAAATTGACAAGAAGCCCTACATAAGAGGCAATGGGTTAGAAAAGATTAAATTAAATTTAACTTTGGTATTTAAAGTTTGTATTCCCTACAGTTAAAGCTGTAGGAAGGTGTTAAAATATAAATGAAAACCCTGTATTTGGCACGTAGTAGTCAGACAGTTTATGACAGTTCGGGAGAATGGGTACAATAATCCTGTTTGCTTCTGATATGGTGGACCAGCTATCTCGAAGATGCCTCTTGCAATTAAAGTGAAATAAACAAGTAATTATTCTTAAGGGGTTCACTAGGGTCTAAACATAAAAATCTTACTTTTTCATTATTTCTTTATAAGAGGCTAGAGATTTTGTTTTCAAATTTCAGGAAAAGAATTTAAATTTATAACGTATTATTAATATAATCATTGAGAGATTAAGAGGAAATCGCAGTAATTATAAAAAACGTAAACGTTTTTCGTTTAGTTTATCGAATGTTATTCACATTTTATGTTTCTCTGTTTCAAAAAACGTATTTTTTTTGTTTATTAAAAACTGAAGATTTTCGAAATTCTGTTATAAATTTGACTTTTTTTCTCAAAAAATTCATTTCAGCAAAAAAGGGATATTTGTAAAAGGTTTAATTTTATTCCATTTTTTTGTAATTATGTTTTTTGCTATATTTATAGGAATGCTAGTGTAAAGGGATATTACATCTAAAGAGGATATAGTTATTTGGTATATTTAAATGTTTTATTTTATTTTTGAAATCCATTGAATCTTTTATATAGTATTGATTCTGGAACACACATTTACATTTAAAAACAAGTTTTTAAATGTAAATGTTAGTCGCTGAGTATTTGTGTTTAATTTATTGACATATACAGGATGTTATCCATGAAACCTTCCAATTACGTAAGTTAAATATTTTATTAATTTTGTAAAACAAAAATTTTTTTCGAATCGTTCCTTTTTGTAGTATTTCTGATGAAGATCAACGTTCGACCGAAACGTCAAAGTTATGAAAAAAATATAACAGAAATTTAGTATATTCATGTGCCTTATTCCCAAGAAACCACTTAATTCACAATATAAGTACTAAGGCCAAGAAAACGAAAACAACTATATATATATATATATATATATATATATATATATATATATATATATATATATATAGTGCAAAACGCTTTTTACCATAGCCCAAATCTCAAGATTCGTACGGATATACATTTGAATTCGGATATGAGCTGATATCTCTTATGCTTGTATCAATGAATTCAGTAGAATCCTTCTCTTTATTATAGTTTCCAATATTTTCAAGTGATTTGTAGTTCTCAAAGCTCAAATATCCCAAGTTGTCTCAGCGATGTTAATTGTCATAGAGCTTATTTTCTAAAAGATATTTTTACTGTCGCACTATCATTACCTTTGTTAATACATGCTAATAACTTTAATTTTAACATTTTTGAAGGAAGTTTCCCGATAAATACATGAGAAGTTCTGTCTAATATGTCATGTTAAGTTTCACTAAGCCCCATCCTGAACAAATCATGTGAAAAGATTTTGTTTAATTAAGTGTTATTGTACTTTTTAGAGCGGTGGTAATACCAGGCTTACTTGCAACCACTCCTTGTTCTTCACCCAATTCATAGCGAATGTCATCAACAGAAATGCCACCTTATCGTTATTTCTTTAGTACATTTTTTTCGATGTATTTATAGCTATCGGAGATGTCTAATATAAAATCTTCTGCATACAATATATTATGAGTCTTGTAAAAGATTGTGTGCCTTTATCTCCTTTCACTAATCTTCTCGATAGTTTAGTTTCATGTTTTGATAAATCAGGAAAGTAAAGATCGAATGGTGGCTTATTTATTAAAGTTTTTACTATCCCACACCCAGTCTTAGTTTGTATCTTGCTGAAGTAAGAACCAATACGTGTTGCTCGCTTAACGGAAGACATTAGAATAAAGAAAGTAGCTCATTACAAGGTATATATAATTGATAAATATGAAGATCATTGAATCTGGTCATAAACTCGAAGTAAATTACTTGAATGAATTGGTTGGTTTAGGACTAGGAGATAACATGCCTCAAATACATAAATCTTTGTTACCTTCAAACATTAGAGGCATTATAGCGGGGGCATCAAACTGCGGCAAAAAAACCTGATGATTTCATTAATTTCTCATACAGAAGATTCCTGTTTTGAAAACATGTACGTATATTCGAAATCCCTTTATCAGCCTTAATATGGATATTTACGTAAAGTTTTAGCACCTATAAAATAAATTGGTTACTATGTATATACCACTAGCGATAAAATTATTGAACCTTCACAAAGACTTCACTTCTTGAAGAGAATTCAATATTTATATTTGATGATATAATATATGGACAACAAGAACCCATCCGATCATATTTTAGTATGGTGCGTTATAAAAATATTTCTAGTGTCTGTCTCGCCCAAACTTATTCTCGAATACCAAAACAGTTAATAAGAGATAACGCATATTTGAAGAGACAGACAGAATGAGACAAATCCTAAGAACGTCTTTATGGATCATATTTCACTTGATGTGAGTTTTATCCAACTTTTAGAAGTGAGTGCTATATGTTGGAAAGCTGAACATGGTTCCATGGTAATAGAGATAGGATAGTAAAGTAAACAGCGGTGATACAGTAAATGGTTTGATGCTTATATAGGTCCATAACACAGTCATGTAGTGTTCAGCCTCAATTTTAACTTCTCTAAAAGAAAAAAACATAACGAGATAACAAATAAATATGAATTTAAGTAACTCAAATGACGAAATTAATTTAAAACGAAGGGTCATTGAAGCAACGAATACATTCCTAAAAATTCTGCAAACTTTTAACTGCACCACTTAACTTAATATTGGAAGCAGTTATAAAAAAACCAACAAGTACATGTGGGCTATCAAGATTATCTATTATAAACTAGCTATCAAACAAAAAGAACTATGATTATCTTCTGACGGAAACAAATTTCTCTACGAATTTAAGGGTAAATAAACGGTTTGATAAAAATTTTAGTGCGTATATATATATATATATATATATATATATATATATATATATATATATATATATATATATATATATATATATATATATATATATATATATATATATATATATATATATATATATATATATATATATATATATATATATATATATATATATATATATATATATAGATTTAAAAGGCAAATTTCGAATGGAAAATGCATATGTATGCTTTTCGCTAGGTGAAATTTTAATACGAAAAGAAAAGAGAAGAAAAGATGTTAGCGAAGAACTGCTCGATTTGAGTTTTTTAAAACAACAAAGCTCTAGCACACGTATATAAAATTACTGATGAAACCAAATATACATGTCAAAATTTTATATAAAAGAAACTCTATATTTAAAAATTATAACTCCGAGCTTCAAATACAGTACAGTAAAAGTAACAAATACAATGTAATAATACAACCGTTTAATAATAAAAAAGGAAGGCTTTATAATAACTACCTAGTGAAAATACATAAATAAAAGAGTAATGTTGAATATATTTACTGGAACAAAGCCAATGAAGGAATTAGGTGAGGAAGGCATTATTTACTTACAAAATACATATACAGTACAAGCATATGTTAGTTTATCACCAGAATGCCACGAATGTACACCTTTACAATCAATACATTTGGACACTATGACCGAACTCGTGTTGTAAAAATGCAAGGTCAGGAAGATGTTTCTCGGAGTTATGTAAATAAAGAAATCAGAATAAATGCAGCAATTATGAAATTATGATCATGATGAATTATGATTTAAATTCTGTAGAACAGTTTGTTATATAGATAACAGTAGATATATTGAAAACAAAAACGGAAAAAATATAAAAATATATTTCAGAGCTTGATGTAAAATTACAAAACTTTGAATCAAATATCAATGCGGAAATACAAATCATTTCCAATAAAATATTTATCTCCAACACCCGGTATATGATAACACTAGGTATAGACAAAGTCCGGACGTATAGATCAGTACTGAAAATTCATAAGCCGAAGTTAAAAGCAAGGTTGGAATGATTTTCCATCAGTTGCTAATTAGTCTACGATCGTCACACAATAAAACGGTGTCTTTAGCGAGAAAAGAGATGAAGAAGGAGAGAGAATTAAAGTATACAAGCTATATACGGGTCAATCTTAACTTATAGAATTCTCATCGATGCTCCATGCAGTACAATATCTCTATGACCTCAAGCAAGCGTGTACTCGAAATCGGGTATCATTTTTGTTTGACATACACAATATCACCAAAATGTGAACGGAAAATATTCATGTCTAGATAAATTGCTGTACCTGCTAAGTCGACCGCTGTTTTGTAGTCTTCTAGACTAAGTTTTTCACAATATGCTTTCAATCTGGTTCGATGGAACTCCTACGCCATCTTTTCGGCATATTTAGCTTTAATTTTTCCTAAAATTGATATATTTACTGGAATGCCGCATGGGTTATTCTGCGAGTAATTAGACGTGTCGAATATATCTAAAATTTCGCGCATATCTGTAAAGATATTTTTTGTTTCTACTTTTAAAATAAGTGAGATGGTGTCTGTGTAGAATAAGGTTGCTTTTCCTCATATTTTGGTTAAATATATCTATATGAAGAGTCATACAAAATAGTTTTAAATATACCTACAATAGCAAAACCTACGTAAATAGGTTTATTATATATATCATTCTGTTTAGCCATTTAAATGGCTACTAAATGTTCATCAGAGATGGTAACGTCATTAAAATACGGTTTGGAAATCCACGCTTGAGCTCCCAGCTGCCTACTAATTCCCAAAGGATAATTAACTTTATTTCTACTCGTTTCTCCACGTTTTCCATTGTGTTTCCAAACACTGCATTGTTCCTAAGCTTTAAAAAAACTTTTTTCCAAACTTATTTGTTTGCATTGTTTTTTGCTGTGTTTAGATCTATAAATGATTTTGAACGATTTTGAGCAAGGTAACTAGTTAAAAGAAAGAAGGCGGTGTATTTTAGTAAGTTTGAGTTCATGATTTATTGCCTGTTAAAGATTTTAAATGTGAATAACATATGTTATGGAGCTATAAAATACTGACAAAGATCTAGATCATGATTATGTTGCTAGATACACAGCTATGAAATTCTCAAAAACATCTGCTAAAATTTATACTTCGGATTTTAAATAAATATCGGAATATTGACTTAAAGTTTCGAATTTAAAGAAATCCTACACAATCTGCGCACGCTTAAAAT
Source organism: Kuschelorhynchus macadamiae (assembly GCA_030620095.1). Lineage (NCBI taxonomy): Eukaryota > Metazoa > Arthropoda > Insecta > Coleoptera > Curculionidae > Kuschelorhynchus > Kuschelorhynchus macadamiae. Next base: position 68,187 of record JAUTXW010001458.1, on the reverse strand, counting down.
ATTCTCGCTTGATGGTTTCTTTTCTAGCTTGGCTATAGAAGCAATCGATTCGATAGATGGAAGCTTGATGTCATCTAATTTTAGAAATGAATCCACATAATTATATGGGAAAACGTCTCTCTGACGAGTAAGCTTAAATTCATCTGCTGGGAAATATTTTTTCACTTCTAGACATTACGATGAATCTAAATTTTGACTTAACTTATCTAAACTTAAGGCCATAAAACGAAAACTGTTGAGAAAGTGGAGCTCTAAAAATACATTTTGCAGTATACCTTCCTTGTTTTTGAAGTTATATACAATGTCTAATAAACGATATATAATTTTCTTTATTTTGGGGAATAATATTCACTTTTTTCCCTTCGAGGGAAAGTCCTTTAGTGAAAAAGTGGGAATAAAAATTTGAGTTTCCTGTTATGTGATAGTGATCCCTTACTCTTTCATCTCATAACTTAAATAGTTTCTCGCAAATATGATGGATAGTTGCATTATGAAACTTCACTCTCTGTTTATTACTTAGAGGAGACACATATGGCTAAATATCTTTCCAAAAAGATTGATATGCAATCATCCTCCAACCAGTTTACAAAAGTTTTATGTGCGTCCTGCCCCTTAAAAGTTTTGAGTATTGAATGAGCATCATCCAAATCGCATTTAATGTAATGGGCACAAGAATATGGGATATATTTATATGTTTTTACAGTATAGAACCTTTCGAGATCCAACTCATGGCTCTAGGATGGTCTCGAAATCGGCGTAAACAGTAAAATGTACTCTTTTACTGTTGTAATTTTGAGAATATTCTCGGGAACCTCTTCGCCGTATTTATCTTTCTTTAAGTCGGTATTTGAAACTAAAACATGTATTCATATGTTTATGAAAAGAAAAACGTACCACAAATTTTCTTTTGGAACTCCGAAGCTCTCCTCTCCAGAATGAAGGCGAACTGTCTAAACAATTCCGCCAGCCTCTTATTCATCAATTGGAACTTCGTGTGGCTTAACCTCGGTTGTCTCTGATGTTTGCAGTAGAAACCGTCCGAATAGATCTATACCGACTTTAAGATGAATGACCAAATATTCTGCAATTATCCCCACCAGCTTAATGACGTTCTATCTCTCCTACGTTCTAAAGCTGATGGGGTCTTGGTTCGCAATTCGGTTAAACGATGTTTTGATGATCTGGATTGCTTCCTCTTGTTCCACGCAGCTCCTAGCCATATATTGAAGACTGCCAAGATGGCCTGTCCAGCGACTGGTAGAAATCTCTGTAAAACGCTTAAGGGATTTTGACGAATTTGATAGGTTTCGAAAGCACATTTCAAGAACAAAGCATTTTTTCGGGGTTAAAATTTTTAAATCACACTGTTCTTAAAATTAGTCGGATTTTAATAAAAAATAAACAAATTTGGAAAGCAAAGTGAAATTAATTTTTTTATAAACAGGATGCAGAAAAATTCATTGTGAAATCGGTAAACATTAACCGTCGGTGTAATAATTTAAGTAATTTTTACTGATATTTAGTGGACTAGTCGGTATTTCGAGCTGCGTTTGGCAGTTAAACTCCTGTGACAAAAAGTCTTTTCATATATCATTCATTATTAATGATAAATGTAAAACGACGCTATCAATATAATTGAAAACAACAAAACTTTAACAATTATTGTTCTCAAATGCACAAAAATTAGTTTTTGGACCTCTTAGAAGATACATATAAATAAGATGGAAAAAAAAAGGACCTATAAATGTGCTGCCAAATAAAGTAATGTTGTAGTGAGTATTAAAAAAACTAATTAACATTATTTTACTGTATTAGGGCAATGGACACTTTGCAAAAAAAAAGATTTTCGTGAACAACATATATAGAGTGACTTTTTCTGTTAAGGGGTAAATCCAGTAAGTTTTAGAATGCCAGAATGACAACTAATTTGTTCATCGCCAAAAGCTATTAAATATACATTTTTAAGACAATAATAGAAAACATTTAATAACAAACATTTAATGTATTATGTAATAGAGGAAGGTTAGGGGAGGGGCTAACTATGCTTTATTTATCGTCCCGTACTCCTCCCCGAGAATATCGATCGTCCTAGATCGTCAGCCATCTCGTTATTACAAAATAATTGAGTAGATCGCGTAGTTCGACTAGATTTTAGTTGGTGTTGGAAGGTAAGCGCTATTGTAGCATGCAAAATATACGTAGAGTAAACGTTGTACGGTAGCATATATATATATATATATATATATATATATATATATATATATATATATATATATATATATATATATATATATATATATATATATATATATATATATATATATATATATATATATATATATATATATATATATATATATATATATATATATATATATATATATATATATATATATATATATATATATATATATATATATATATATATATATATATATATATATATATATATATATATATATATATATATATATATATATATATATATATATATATATATATATATATATATATATATATATATATATATATATATATATATATATATATATATATATATATATATATATATATTAAAATATTTTTTGAATATCTTTTAAGAACAACTATTTATTTGGATCATTCATCATTAATGAAGCATCTAAAACCTTTTAATTAAAGCATTAAGTTCACAAATATATGTTTTCATTAAAATTAACTTACTTCACTGTAATACATAAAGCTAGAAAACGTTACATCACCAACTCCTACGGAAGATCTTGTTGAAATCCGTGGAAGTCTTTCTTCATGAAGTATTCAGCTATGGCAAATGAAATAAAATATTTATAGGATTTAATCATGTAAAATTGGACTTACTTTTCTACATTTTTCTTTCGATTGTAAAAATTCGGGGAACTTTGTTCTAATGTATAATATCAAAACAAAGACACAGAGTCAGTTAATTATTAAAATAAAATCTCTTTTTTAAATAAGGTCAAAAAGTATTTGAACATTAGATACTCTCGAATATTTCAATACTACCATAAATAAACTATACCCCATGCAGCCAAAAACACTTTTACTAAAGGTAAAAATAAGGGCCTTCCTTCTATAGTTGTCCTTACTATTAACAGTTTTAGACCCAGATTTCTTAAGTTTAATAATAAGTTTTTTACTGAAAAATCAGGACTTACATGTATCTCACCATTTTTAAGTGAAGTCATTATGAACAGCTTGGAGAAGATTATAAAAAGTCATTTTGCAGGCTTTTTATTAGCTAACAGAAGATTTGTGGGCGATATTTGCTTAATTTGGAACGGGAATGAAGAAAATTTGGATAGGTTTTTAGCGTCTATTAACACATTACATAACAAAATATGTTACACATAGGAGAAGGAGGTTGATGAAAAACTACCCTTTCTATATGTCTTACTAACAAAAAGAGATAACACTATATAATTTGAAAAAACAGAAAACCTTCTTCTACCGATAATATCATACAATTTAGTAACTCTTCGCATTCTCATAAATGTTCTACTTTCATCTCATTCTTTTGTAGACTGTTTAGGCTGCCTCTTACTTCTAAAACATAATTAAACAAATAGCTTTTAATAATGGTATTCCTTTGTATCTAATAAATAAAATATATTACAGGTATGTTAACAAGTACCAGATATCTAATAAATCGTACATCCCAACCTAACCTTAATATCAAAAAATAAAAAAGTATCACTTTTTTTGGGAACATACTCGTGTCTCTTCAACTGGCAATTTTTTTTAAGAATTTTAATATATCAATTGCCTTTAAAACGATAAATGCCGTCAAAAAATATTTGTTGGACACTAAGGACAAAATAGATCACCTTTCTAAGTCGGTCATGTACTCCTTACAGCGTAATGATTATCCATCCATATATATCCGTCAATTAGGAAGAAGGTACAAGAACATGTTAGCGAGGTTAACAAGTATAACAACTCCGAAATAACGATTAGAAAATCAGCCTTTGCTACACACTTATTGATTTCTAACCATCAATTTTTCATAATTGATAACGTACAAGTTCTACATGAGTGTCTCAAGAGTAAGAAATTAGATCCTCTAGAAAAACTGAAGACAAATCACGAAGAAAATCCCTGTATTCATTTGCATTACCGATGTTTTTACATTGGAGCTCCAATTAATATTTAGCAACCTAGATTCGTCGTAGTTTCTAGATTGTTTACTTATTTTTACATTAACATATGATATATTCCCAAGAGAGCCCGACCTAGTACGAATGAAGATCTTTTCCTTTTTTTTTAACATCCACACGAGTCCCGCCGCTTGCCGGTCTTTCGTTTAACAATCCTTGTTTTAATGTAGATACACCTTTTTATATAGATACACTGACTGGCTGACCTAAACTAAATCCGCTTTTTAATTTTTTTTTTGTGCCAACAATAAAGAGAACACCCACCGCTAGGAATTGAACTCAATCCACACGTGTGACAGTCAAACGTTATACCACTAAGCCAAACTACTCATATCGGAAAATAAACAAAACCGATTTATATGCTGCACGTGATACATTTCAACCAAGACACGCGACTGCTATTTGGGCTATCATTTTAACATATCGGCTTGTAAACGATAATTATATGTTGTAGATATGTGTTTGTCTTGTACCAGTGTGCATTGTTGTTAGCTGTTAAGGTAATATTATTATTTTATTTTTACAAAATAGATCGTTGGTTTAAATCTTTTACAATTTAATAATTGATTGAGACCATGACTTTGTTTTGATACTTTCCATTATGAGGACAGGCATTTCATTGCAGCAACATTAGATATGTTTGTTCTAAACTTCCATCTTATCCATACAATATGACAACGTTGTCTTGGCCTCCTGTCAAACTGTGCTTTTGTATTCCCGCGTAAAGTGCTGTCAGTTGTTCAATGTCTATAAGTGGGTGTAAAAATCATTGTGACAAGTGTTAAGAAAACGATAAGTACTCAAGTTGTTTATTTTGAATATGTAGTGTTAAAACTTTTTAGGAGCTGTTATAGCATATTTATATAACCTATTATAATGCTATTGACTTAAAAATAGGGATTCCCACAATTAATTTTACTAACATTGAGGTGTCAGTATTGGGTCTATCGGACTATCCGGAACTGAGAATTTGCAGTTTTTGTTCAAACAGCATAAAAGTAGGCAACTTGAATAGTATTTTACCAAAAAAAAATTGCGGGTTTTTGCCGTTTTATTGCAAAAAATTGGATTGAAGTTGATAAAATGAACTACTTTTCACTCAAAAATTGACGTAAATGTGCCGCGTTGCCAAATTGTAGAGCACTTCATGAACATAAAGAAAACTAAAAAAAAAGTCGCGCGCTTGCTTTACAGGAAACATAACCTTACCAGGCTAACCTAACGGGAAATAGAGAAAAAATAAACGAATTAAAAATGTGAATAAACTTTAATGACAAAAAAGAACAGTATAGAATTTTACAACAAATCAAACCTAACCTAACCTAACCTCACCTAAACTCTCCAAAATAACCTATTTTAATATAAAACAACAAAACATAATTACATACAAAAATAAACAAGTTATAACAAACTAATTAATAAAATTAATATTTTTTAGCTATCTGTAAAGTTAAATTATCCATTCTTTGAAATGCATTTGCTCCAAATGCTTGCCTCCACATAAACTGATCAATATATTCAGGCAAAAATTTGGAATGCATTATCCCCAGTACTCTTAGATACCTTTTTAAGGTAGACAAATAGCCTCCTACCTGATTTGTGGAAACACCACTTTCTGGGTCTTTAAAATATTTACTATGGTTCACCGTTTTATGACTATATCCCAAATCTCCAAGCGCTGAATAGCCAGGCCATTTATCAGTCCATATTTCCGTCCCTACTCTAACATGTTTTTTTATTACTTCTAATAAAGTTGCAGCAGTTCGGTTTTTTACATATTGTATGTATCCCTTTTTTTTCAGTTGTATCATAGATACCAATAACCCATGACTCTTTTACTAATCTCCCTCGGTTATATTTTCTTTTTGCCACAACCGACTCATCTATTTGAACAAGGTGATTTTCTCCACCTAGAAATAATTAAAATATCTTCTTTGGCATTTCAAAAAAATATAAAAGTCTCCAACATTATATGACAATGTAAAAATAATAGTTTGTTAGCTTTTTCTTACCTAGCAAAATCAAATCTTCTTCTTGAATTAATTTCCAAGATATTACATCTGTTATATATCTATATTGTTGTACAATACAATAGACTTTCCCAATAGTGCGGATGAAGTTATAACTGTGCATTCACATGCCCAGTGCCACATTATTAATAAAACGTCTTGCACTGGAATATTTACATTTTCAAAATAGCTTCCTGTTAATATGGAACAAGTCTTTTTGCAATTTTTGCAGAAAAATACAAAGTGACGACGCTCCATTTTTATGCATCAAGTTACACTTTTTTCTGCAGTTGCGAACTTTACATCTAAAAGTATCTTTTATTAAATGCACCTGTTGCAAATACCTTATTAAGTCTTCATCACTTTTTTAAATAATATTAAATAATTGAGATGTATTTTCAATTTCGATCACGAAAACGTCAACACAGAAATAAAACACAAAGCAAAAGAAATCGAATAAAAAGCCACAAAGTTGGCAAGAATAAACAAGTTGACACAAATATGAAAAAAACACAGGTAATAAACTTGGCAACGTCGAAGATAAAATCGCGCCTAGCCGCCGACTGACGTCGCCACTGATATACATAATAATTTTTGAAACAGCTGTCATACATAATATGTGTTTTATATTTTTTCACTGATTCTTAAGTTAATAGTGTTTTTATACTTACAAGTAGCGTTTTCCCCGATAATTATATATCCAACGATGTATATGTGCTGTTTTAAGAAGGATGAATGTTCAAATATAAAATTAAAGAGTTTCCATATAGTAAGATATAACCGTCAGTATTATTAGGTGCATATATTGAATACCTTCATCTAAATACCGACACTACTCCCGATAATATGAGTTTTCCAGTGCCAGGAAAATATATTAGCATTCTGTTAAAAACAATTTTAATATATTCTGAAAAGGAATATAATATTGTACAGTTAACGTCAGATAAATCCGTACGGTGTCAAATGAGTATTACCTGGTTTTATAATATTTTGGTAATACGGACTTTTATTTTTACTTGTTATCTAGGTTACAATCGTACGGATTCAGTGGTTTTGAAGGTATATTAAGGTTTTTTACGTAACTGAAGAATTTGTTCTATATTAGGTTACTTTCGAGGATATATGTTAAATTCACTAATACCGAAATAATAAAACAAACTAATAAAAAAAACCTGGGCCAATTAATTACAAGTAGACTGAAATAGTTTTTCGTCAAAAAATATCTCCTTTTCCCAAAAATCTCCATTTTGCGGCAAATATTCTAAAGCAAACCAGATCAGTTTCTCCTTTATCACTGGACTTTAAGAAAACTTTTGGGGTAGCTACTCTATTTCTTCTACTGGAATATTATATTATATATACACGTCGATACAGCCGTTTCAAATAGATTTTGTCCTTCGCTGATCTTTCCAAGGTATGTTCCTCACGTCACTTCTTTACGACTCATATAATTATTTGAACAGTGATTTTAGCTATACCAAAATAATTCGACACCAGCCTTATTCTATTAGTGTAATTATGGAAGTTTTTGTAGTGCTACTTAAACGAGGCGTATTTTGTGCTATTATTTTACCCTTGACAAAGCAAGAATGGCATCAAAAATCAATAAACGTCAATAATTAATCATGTCATCATGTGCTGTTATAACTCTCAAATGCGAAAGGTAATTCAGGTAAATAAAGGAAGATGAAGTACAATTTACAGCGAAGCAATTCAGCCGTACGGATTTATCTGTCGCCAACTGTACAACAATGCCTATTATCGACATCACATTTAATAACAAATAATAGGAAAAATATATTGTTTAGAATCATTGTACATTAAAATAAAATACCGATTTTTGCCGATAAAGCGTGCAATGTGAAAATTTCCATTTTTTTTTCAGTGAAAACAACCCTCAACTCAAAATGATAAAACACTTGCAATATTCAGAAGAATCAATGAAAATTGCCGTAGAAGCTTTGAAATCACTTATTGATAGAGTACAAGGAAAATACCCTATTGAAGTAAAAATAGGGCATGGAGTAAGCAAGAAGAGAAACTGCTTGTTGAGCGGCTTTACCATTTGGCTACTATTGGTTTTCCTATAACAAAATGTTATCTGCCGGACAGCATAGAGTTGCTAATAAAAAAATAGGAAAATCAAATACATTCACCAATGGCAGACATGCAGACACTGGTACGAATTATTCATGCAGCGCTATCCATAACTTTCTGCCCGAATGTCCCAAAACCTAAGAAACGCTCGCGTCTCTGTAACCGAGTCAAAGATGAAAGTATGGTTCACTGAAATTTCCCAATATTTAGAAGATAATGGATCGGCGGCTCTTACAACTTAGGTAGGAAAAGTATTCAACTGCGACGAGACTGCGCTATATTTTAATCTCCAAGATGTTAAAGTTATTGCAAAAAAAAGGTGAGAAAGTCGTCTATTGTAAAAAAAGGTAAGAAATCGGACGATATTTTTCGAATATATATCCAATGTTTTCTACCTTTGATGGGTAGAAAAAAAAAGTCCAGCTTTCCATAATTTTGTTTTTAGATGGGCATACGTCCCATCTTAGTATGGCGTTGAGCAAGTTTTGCTCTGAGCACCAGATTATATTAATACTATTATTGCCCAACTCAACGCACATACTTAAACCGTTTGATGCTGCCGGTTTTAGAGCCTTAAAGATGGAATATAAAAAGGCAATCCGCCAGTGGAGAATCTAGAACAATGGCAGAAAATTGACCATGTGCCTATCTTAAAAACAACCATCGATAACATGAAGAACCTAAGAGAAATTGAAGGCAATGGCTTTCAAACCATGGATTGGTGCCTACGAATCCCAACACCATTAATGTCTCTAAATATTTCAAAGTTCAACCCATTACCAGTAGCACCACACAAAAAAACACTTCAAACACTTAAAGACAAAACCATTCTCAACCAGTTTATAACCTTCATGGAAAAAGAAATAGCACACAAACTAGACGCTTTTAGATCGTCTGGCGACGAATGGAGCAGTCCGCCAGAAGACAGAAGGCTTTTCGACCCTTTGTATTATCAATACCAAACAACTGGATATAAGTGGATTGATTGACACAACAAATCTTGACTTGGAACTACCAATTGCTCTAGACGTCCAACCAGAACATAGGGAAGTTTTAGCCCTAGTCAGTTCCGTTATAACAACAATACCTGATTATGTATTACCCAATAATAACAATGTGGAGATAAAAGATGAATCCGACTGTGATGACTCATTACTAAATAAAGCAAATATCAGAGAAACATTTGGTGTGTCATGTGACAATGACCTATTGATGTGTCCAGATTTTCTAGTTCCTAACCCAGAAAAAAAAAGACGAAAATAATTGTAATAAGAGAAAACAATTAAAACTGAAATTACCGAGGAAGCTACTGCAAGTACAACAAAAGAAAAGGACCATTATGATAGTATTTTAGGAACGTATGTGTGTGCTTGATTAGCTATATATCCAATACATTCCTTTTTTTTATGAACTGTGAGAGTTTATTGAAACACTGTTAAAACGAAATAAAATAAGTCTATTGAACTAGAACAACAAAATTCACATCCGACTTCTCGCAAGTCCAAAAACAGAGTCCTCCTCTAATATTAATACAAATTTCAAGAAACATAAAGTTCCATCCCCTGTGCCAAAATTCCTTGCTTTGATTGGTCCTATTCGTTGGCAAAAGGGGTTTTTTTCTATCTTCGTAAACTTTCCCATGGTCAAAATAAAAATATTCATTACAGATAGTAAAATGGGAATTTGGAGAAAGCTTTACTAAGAAGGGTCGTTTCGGTATTTTCCTATCATAAACCCTAAATGCAATAAACAGTTCACTATCGGTGATGATTCCTATTATCGAACGTGCAACAACATAAAATCGTACAAAGAAGTGTTGTAAAAATAAAAATTAACGGATAGCATACAAGAACCTTAAAACTAAATTAGACTCCAAATGCCGATGGAAATTCCCACAATTATGTACAGAAAACTATGTACCTACAAATTGTTACATTTCTCAATAGCAATAGATAATTAGCCTAGATTAAAAAAGTAAATGTAAAATAAAATAAGTATGTACAGTATGTTATGCAGTAACAATGAAAAGAAAAACAAATATATACAGTGTGATATGCGCAAATTTTAACTTTGGCAGACAAATGTGGGGGACATTCAGTCGCCACAACACCCCCCTGTCAGTAATTAAGATTCACGACAATCCAGCCTGGAAGCGGTTGGGAAACCGGATATGCCTGCCCGATCTGGTCTGCCGCTCTGGTGACCTGCTAATGGGGTCTGATGCGGGATCATGGTTCCCATCTGGTGGCTGGTGTGCTTCTTCTTCTCGTTGCGAGACACATCTGGTTCTGGTAATTTCTGCGGGTTGCAGAGTGACTTGATCGTTTCTAGGGATTCCTGCTGGGTGAATGAGGTATTCCGTCTCCATATCTTGTGACAGTGGCATGTCCTCTGGGTCCTTGTTCAAGATATACGCTGGCTTGAGTCGATCGATACTGACGGTGACGTGGCGTCCCCTTATGTCAACGACGAACGCCTTAATCTCCCGGCTAACGACGCGGTACGAGCCATCGTAAGGATGTTGCAGAGGCTTCTTCTGAGCGTCATGGCGAACAAAAACATGAGTGGCTGTTTGAAGATCTTTAAAAATAAACGTTTTTCTCTTTGCATCGTGGTTAGATCCATTGGTAGGGCGTAGCTCAAGAAAATGTGTACTTAGTTCAGTGGCGAAGTTGCTGGAGCCATCATCTTGGATATTCAGTGAGCGGGATGCTAAGAACTCTCCAGGCAGGCGAATGGGTTGGCCGTATATCATCTCTGCAGCTGTAGCGTCGAGGTCCTCTTTCCAAGCCATTCGGATACCGAACAAAACTATGGGTAGGCTCTCGGTCCAGCGGGACTTATGACATCGAAGGGAAGCCTTAAGTTGGCGATGAAACCTTTCGATCATGCCATTAGCTGCGGGGTGGTATGCCGTTGTACGAATATGATTGGTGCCCATTAGACAATTAATTTGCTTGAACAGGCAAGATTCAAATTGCCGGCCCTGATCGGTGGTGACTCGTAGTGGAACGCCAAACCTGCACACCCAGTTGTCAAAAAAGGCTCGTGCAAGTGGTATTACTTCAGGCCACCTGGAAAATCTGTCTATCATGGTCAGACAATATCTGTATCCCTCAGATAACGGCATTATCACTATGTCATAACGGCTAGAGAGCGGTGCAAACGTTCCGACTGGACTAATGACATGACGCGAGACCTTGGAACGCCAGCATTCAGGACAGGATTGGGCCCACTTCTTGCAGGCACTCTTCATATATGGCCTAACATAGCGCTGAGTTGCTAGTTTCACTGTGGTTCTGACGCCGCGCCGGGGTGGCTTAGTTGGTGTATGCTGTCAAAAACTGGTTTCCTGAATGGCTTCGTAATAAATGGTCTAGCTATTGAAGTTGACATATCGCACCAGATTGTGTTATTAGTGAAAGGAATTTGGATTTGTCTCATTTTCAAGACCGAATCGTCTTGACAAAATCTGGTCAGTTCCTCGTCACTGTTCTGGGATGTTGCTAGAGCGTCGTAGTCGATTGACTTATGAACTTCATCAATCCTAGATAAGGCATATGCAATCACATTATCGCTCCCTGTTATATGCCGAAAGCCTGTCGTGAATTGACTAAAAAACACCGGCGAATGGAGGCCCTGTGGGGATTATAGAGCTCTGAATAGCAGAACCTGTCCTGACTAATATGGCGGACGCCATGCCACTGTCACAAGATATGGAGACGGAATACGTCATTCACCTAGCAGGAATCCCTAGAAACGATCAAGTCACTCTGCAACCCGCAGAAATTACCAGAATCAGATGTGTCTCCCAACGAGAAGAAGAAGCACACCAGCCACCAGATGGGAACCATGATCCCGCATCAGACCCCATCAGCAGGTCACCAGAGCGACAGACCAGATCGGGCAGACATATCCGGTTTCCCAACCGCTTCCAGGCTGGATTGTCGTGAATCTCAATTACTGGCAGGGGGGTGTTATGGCGACTGAATGTCTCCCACATTTGTCTGCCAAAGTTAAAACTTGCGCATATCACACTATATATATTTGTTTTTCTTTTCATTGTTACTGCATAACATACTGTACATAATTATTTTATTTTACATTTACTTTTTTAATCTAGGCTAATTATCTATTGCTATTGAGAAATGTAACAATTTGTAGGTACTTAGTTTTCTGTACATAATTGTGGGAATTTCCATCGGCATTTAGAGTCTAATTTAGTTTTAAGGTTCTTGTATGCTATCCGTTAATTTTTATTTTTGCAACACTTCTTTGTACGATTTTATGTAGTTGCACGTGCGATAATAGGAACCATCACCGATAGTGAACTGTTTATTGCATTTAGGGTTTATGATAGGAAAATACCGAAACGACCCTTCTTAGTAAAGCTTTCTCCAAATTCCCATTTTACTATCTGTAATGAATATTTTTATTTTGACCATGGGAAAGTTTACGAAGATAGAAAAAAACCCCTTTTGCCAACGAATAGGACCAATCAAAGCGAGGAATTTTGGCACAGGGGATGGAAGTTTATGTTTCTTGAAATTTGTATTAATATTAGAGGAGGAGTCTGTTTTTGGACTTGCAAGAAGTCGGATGTGAATTTTGTTGTTCTAGTTCAATAGACTTATTTTATTTCGTTTTAACAGTGTTTCAATAAACGCTCACAGTTCATAAAAAAAAGGAACGTATTGGATATATAGCTAATCAAGCACACACATACGTTCCTAAAATACTATCATAATGGTCTAAATGATTATTTTATTAATGTAAGCAAAAATGTTACCTCTAGTATCTCGCCAAGTTTGGACCCTCTTTCGTTTCTCCCTCCTTCAAAAAATTTAGCTGATAGCTTTTTCTTAAGTCCCGTTAGCAACACTGAACTATTGAAGGTAATAAATAATATCAAAAGTAAATCTTCGTGTAGCACTGATGGCCTATCAATTAGAATATTCCTGAACTTGCCACTCCCAGTCATAGAGGCCCTTACAACATTAATAAATGAGTCCTTTATAAAAGGTGTATTCCCTGATTGCCTTAAAACAGCTATAATTATTCCACTTCATAAAGGCGGCGAAAAAACTAACTCTTGCAATTATCGCCCAATTGCACTACTACCAGTGCTATCAAAAATCATCGAAAGGCTACTGAAGAACCGTCTTATGCCATTTCTCCTGAATCATCAGATAATATCCCCGGAGCAGTTCGGATTTCTACCCAACAAGTGCACCAGTGACGCCATGTTCACGTTGCTTAGAGGCGTCTACTTATCTCTCAATAACAACCACCCAACTGCCTCAGTTTTTTGTGACTATGCGAAAGCCTTTGATTGTGTTAGTCATGAAATTCTGATAAACAAACTAAATTTTTATGGAATTCGTGGTACTTCTTTAAATTGGTTCAAATCTTATCTTGGGAAAAGGCAACAACTTGTAAGGGCTAATGGTTCCGATTCTGATTGTAAGTTGATTACAAGTGGAGTCCCTCAAGGTTCAGTCTTGGGACCTATTCTTTTTTTGTTATACATTAATGATATCACGAACCATGGAAGAATCTCCCTTTTTGCTGATGACACAAGCATAACATGGAGTGATTTTGATACAACGTCTTTACACTCTAGTATCTCCAAAGACTTGGTTATAATTAAGGCTTGGTCCGATTCCAATATGCTTTGTTTTAACGTCGATAAAACGGTGGCGTTATCTTATAAGGGACCTTTACAACCACTTCAGGTACATAACAGCAATATTGAATACGTAGAGTCGGTTAAATTCCTGGGTTTAAATATAAATAACAACCTAAAATGGTCTAATCATATTGACACCTTAACTAAAAAACTTTCTACCGCCTGCTTCGCCATTCGATCAGTTTCAAAAGAACTAGACGTTCCTTCTGCCAGACTTACTTATTTCTCTTTATTTGAATCCCACCTCCGCTATGGCCTTCCCTTTTGGGGCTGCTGTACCACCGAGCAATTTCGTGGTATTTTCATGCTTCAAAAGAGAGCCATTCGTTATTTGTTTGGTCTAAATAATAGAGCTCACTGCCAATACTATTTCAAAAAACATGAAATATTAACACTGCATTATTTATTTTGGAAACGGTATGTTTGCTGAGAAAACATATAAACACCCTCCCAGAAAGGCCACAACATGTATACCCTACCAGAAACTCTAGGCATGATATTTATCTTCCCATTCCTTCCACAGAATTAATAAAAAAATCAACAATAATTTACAACGCCATAAAACTTTACAACAATCTGCCAGTACATTTAAAATCTATCCCTATGCTTGCACAATTTCGAAAAAACACCAAGGCATACCTCATTGAGAGACCATTTTACAGCGTTAATGATTTTTTTTTCAGTGAGTAAGTCTCTAAATTGTCACTAAACTCGCTTGTTTACTTAAATCTTTTGTGAGTCATGTGGAACTGACTAGGGCTAAAACTTCCCTATGTTCTGGTTGGACGTCTAGAGCAATTGGTAGTTTTAAGTCAAGATTTGTTGTGTCATAAATGTGTATAAACATAGCGCTGAGTTGCTAGTTTCACTGTGGCTCTGACGCCGGGGTGGCTTAGTTGGTGTATGCTGTCAAAAACTGGTTTCCTGAATGGCTTCGTAATAAATGGTCTAGCTATTGAAGTTGACATATCGCATCAGATTGTGTTGTTAGTGAAAGGAATTTGGATTTGTCTCATTTTCAAGACCGAATCGTCTTGACAAAATCTGGTCAGTTCCTCGTCACTGTTCTGGGATGTTGCTAGAGCGTCATAGTCGATTGACTTATGAACTTTATCAATCCTAGATAAGGCATCTGCAATCACATTATCGCTCCCTGTTATATGCCGAAAGTCTGTCGTGAATTGACCAAAAAACGACGGCAAATGGAGGCCCTGTGGGGATTATAGAGCTCTGAATAGCAGAACCTGTCCTATTCAGAGCTTTATAATCCCCACAGGGCCTCCATTCGCCGTTGTTTTTTGGTACTAAGTGCAACGGCGAGGACCAAGGACTTTTAGATGGCCTGGCAAGTCCGAGTTTCACCATGGTGTCGAATTCCTTCCTTGCTATTTTTAGTTTGTCCGGAGCTAGGCGACGTGGTTTCTGGGCGACAGGCGGACCAGGCGTGGTAATAATATGATGCTGAGTTTTGTGTTTAATGTGTTTGGGAGCACCGTTTGGTTTGGTGATTTCCGGGAACCTTTCCAGAAGCACATGGAAAGGGGAAGCACCATGAATTACTTTGACGGTCGGAGCGATCCATTCCAAAACCTCACCACGTGATGCCAGTTGTGTTGTGGAGTCCAAGAGTTTGCCTTGCTGCAGATCCGGGAGCAGTCCATAGTGTGCGAGGAAGTCTGCTCCTAGGATAGGTCGAGATACGTCAGCTATGATGAATCTCCATGGAAAATCTCGGTGGAGTCCTAGGTTGAGGGTACGCGCTACTATTCCGTATGTGGTTATAGACGAATCATTGGCAGCTGAAAGTGCGTAGGTTGATTTGGTATGAGCACCATCCACTCGGAGTCTCGGGATTACGCTTAGATCGGCACCGGTGTCGATGAGAAATCGAAGTCCGGTTTCACGATCGTAGATAAATAGGCGGGGTGATTTATTAAGGCAGGTGTCATTTGCCGCCATCAGTGACTGCCCGGTTGGTTTCCCTGGTTCCATGAACAGGGCATAGTGCATTTCTGGGCTTCCTGCTTGTAGCGCCAGTGGTACCAGCATAATCCGGCTGGGCGCGCTTCCCTAGGTGTAGATGGCGAGCGATGCCGCGACTGGGATCGGGATCGAAAATGCGTGCGGGAATTTCGCATTCCTCTTGAAGCATGCACGTCCTGCTTGACACTAGCTAGCTCTCACTTGACCTCTGAAAGTTGCTGTGTTAGTTGTTGCATGAGGGAATGGAGAATCTGGTATTCTTGCGAATGTTTAGGGGTGATTGCCGCTACGGAAGGGCTCACAGGCAGAGCAGTAAATATATTGTCAGCCAAGTCCGCAGTTTCACTTAGTGTTTGACGTGATTGCGTAGCTAGTATAGGTTCTAGATTGGCTGGTAAGCGTCTTACCCAAATACTCCTCCTCACTAATGTCTCCGGGATTACTGATCCTGTTAGTGCCTGCAGTCTTCGAAGGAATTGGGAAGGTTTTTCGTCACCCATAGCTTCGTTTTCTAGCAGTTGCCTGGTCTTCTGTTCTTGGCTCGCACTTAACCGCTTTATGAGTTGTTCTTTTAGCTCGGAATAGGAATTAGAATCTAATGATTGCGTCACAATGTCGCGCACTTCGCTGATATATCGCGGCGGAAGTTTCGCGAGAATGTCCAAATATGTTTGCTCGGTGCTATTAAAGCAAGCCTCTACGATTACAAACCAAAGTTCTGGATCCGACGGGTCAAAGTCTGGAAGTCGCGGCGCGGAATTTATCGCGACAGCGTTCGCGATAGGGATGGCACTGTAGGTTTCTGCCGCAGAGTTAGGCATGGTATACCGCGAAATATTTGTTACAAATAAACTCACGATAGCTTAGGGACTGTTGTATTGACTAAAACACAACCTACTACAAAAGGAATGATAAAAAGTTCACTGTAATACTAGGTACTTACGTTGATTGTTCAATTTATCACTAAAACACTGAAGCACTAATTACACTACTTGCTCTCACAAAACAAATCACGTCGGAGTCACCACTTTAGGAACGTATGTGTGTGCTTGATTAGCTATATATCCAATACATTCCTTTTTTTTATGAACTGTGAGAGTTTATTGAAACACTGTTAAAACGAAATAAAATAAGTCTATTGAACTAGAACAACAAAATTCACATCCGACTTCTTGCAAGTCCAAAAACAGTGTCCTCCTCTAATATTAATACAAATTTTAAGAAACATAAAGTTCCACCCCCTGTGCTAAAATTCCTCGCTTTGATTGGTCCTATTCGTTGGCAAAAGGGGTTTTTTTTTCTATCTTCGTAAACTTTCCCATGGTCAAAATAAAAACATTCATTACAGATAGTAAAATGGGAATTTGGAGAAAGCTTTACCAAGAAGGGTCGTTTCGGTATTTTCCTATCATAAACCCTAAATGCAATAAACAGTTCACTATCGGTGATGGTTCCTATTATCGAACGTGCAACAACATAAAATCGTACAAAGAAGTGTTGTAAAAATAAAAATTAAGGGATAGCATACAAGAACCTTAAAACTAAATTAGACTCTAAATGCCGATGGAAATTCCCACAATTATGTACAGAAAACTAAGTACCTACAAATTGTTACATTTCTCAATAGCAATAGATAATTAGCCTAGATTAAAAAAGTAAATGTAAAATAAAATAAATATGTACAGTATATTATGCAGTAACAATGAAAAGAAAAACAAATATATACAGTGTGATATGCGCAAATTTTAACTTTGGCAGATAAATGTGGGAGACATTCAGTCGCCACAGTATCCTTGACTTATTGATAATACTCATAAGATTCCGGAAAAGGAGCCTTAAGTTAACCACGAAACAAACGAAAACCAATCACCAAATTATAATTTGCTAGTTCTTAAACCAGTCTCGAAAAAAAGAGAAGAAAAAACGGATGAAAACCATATTAAAAACATATTAAAACAGAACAATGGCACTTGTATTAAAAACAAAGATGAAAGTCAAATGATTACTGAGGTGAAAACAATTGAAACTGAAATTACCGAAGAAGCTAACAAGTACAAAAAAAGAATCATTATGATAGTATCCTTGAGGTTATTGAAAATAGTCACAAAACACCGGAAAAGGTGCCAAATGTTTACTACGAAACAAATGAAAACCAATCACTAAATTTAGCTTTATTGTTAAAGAGTTCAACTAACGTTCCCAGCCCGTTTAAGAAATCGTTCTTTTGGCGTGACCCAAAAACAGAAAACTAAAAGAAAAAACCGAGAGAGAAAGTGCCTTCAGTTACAACAACCAAGTAATGGCAACAATACTATCAGCGAAGAGAAAAATTTAAAGAAGTAGAGAAAAAGGAAGAAAGACTTATAGAAAGAGAGAAAAAGCAACCAGAGAAAGCAGAAAATGTGAAAAAGAAGAATAAATAGGTTCAGTTCAAGTCAGAAAGTTTGACAAATGAGAAGAAATTGGAAGAAAAAAGTGAAAATATTCCAAGTAATTCAGTTGAAACTGATTTCACTCTAAAAGATCATGTAATTGTAAACTACAATTAGCAATTATTTCTTGGTGAAATAATAAGTGTTATTGCGACCGAAAATAGTGTGGAATACCAAGTAAACCAATGGTATAAATTAAATATGGCCAGGACATCTTGACATCAATAATGTATCAATAATAACAAACATTAGCTGGGAAGTAAAAATGATAAACGAAAAATTTTATTTAATTGTTCATTTATAGATAGGATTGACAACAGAACCTTTCCTGTGTGCGATGATATGCTGGTGTTCAGAGAGAGCCGATTGATAAGCAGATTTTGTAATATCTATTTAATGTCCTCTAAGTCTAGTGGATATGGAAAGCTCTGTTTGTCTTACATACTTACATTACATTCTTCATAGGAACAAGACATTTTTCATACTTCTTCTGGTTTTAAAGGTAATATAATTTTAGGGGAAGTTAAGTATTGTCCAATATTTTTAGGTGTATTGAAGATTGTACGTTGTTATATCTCCGAAGTAATTGTGCTGTTTTGTCTATGGTGTTATACATAAAGTGAATAGCTACATTATCTAACGGTGACTCCTAACATTTTCCTATTATGAGGTTAGACTTCCAATCAGTTTCTCTATTTTTGATGATGAATAAGTCAATGTTGAAATCCACTAATGAAGCAATTATGTTTCAAACAGAAGATTATGATATAAAATTCCTTGTGTCTGTGGAGAAGTGCCTCTGGGAATGCGGGAGAAATAGGACGTTCTCTATATACACTAGCGAACGTAAAAGATATATTAATAAAAAAACCAGCTGCACATCAGCATTTTATTGTGCACGTCATAAATATAAATGAAATCAAGGATCTGGCATTGGCGTTGGACCAGGATTCTAATAATAAAAATGTATTTTGGTAACCATAGTACTTCCCCATATATGTATGTGCTTCAATGGTTTTTTTAAATTGAGGTTTAATTGTAAAAACTATAATAAAGGTGGCGTATTTTGCCGTCTTTTTAAAATACTATTAGTTTATTTAATAAAATTTAGCGTTTTAAAATATAAAATTGTAATTTTGTTTTTAGGGATCTGTTTCACTCCCTAAAGTCTACTCAATATTGGGTTAGATTCGTTCATTGGATTCGTCTATTTACCCCGATTATTTGTATTTTCAATTTGACTGTTATCAGTTTGTAATTTCTCGAAATATAATTTTCTTACAAAATATTGAAGATTTACGCCCATGACACCTAAACTTAAACTATTTTTGGTGCAAATTTGAAACGGATCGGTTTGACCGTTCTTAAGTTATCGATTGTTGTTTACATACATACCCACACACCTACGCACACACATATACACACATTCGTATAGACCGTTCCATGATATAGCCTATATAAAGTATCAATAATAAAAAATATTGGCTGTTATATGGTGAAGTAAAAATGATAAACGAAAAATTTAAATTTTTGAAGACCAGAGGTTACAGTAAATACAGGTCGGAAAAATAAAATGCTTGAACCTCTTCAAATTCATATAGTGTTCTAATATGAAAGGTAAAGATCCCTGAAAATAACCCCCTGATAAAACGTCAAAAAGTAGGTCTACATATAAAACCAAAACCATTCAAGGAACGATACATTTGAATAAACATAAATTCAATAAGCTCATGTTATAAACTGGAAGTCTTTTGAAAAACCCCGTTAATATTAAATTAACGACTTTTAACGCAATTATTCAAAAATAATATCTACATATTTACTGAGTGTTAGAACAATGTTTTTTGAATGAATATTGTTGAAGGAATTTTGAGTAGAACACCCACAGTAAATATCTTATTAAAATTGATTTTACGATATGAGTTTACATGATTTCATTAATCATTTTACATTTTTTTTTACAAATTACCTTTCAACATTTGAGACCACGATGTCATAGGTAAATAAATTCTTAAATAATTCAGTTTCAAAATTCATTTGGTCTTCGGGTGCTACCATTACATGACTTGCGTTCCGAGAGTTCTTCCCTCTCGCCAGAAGTCAAATTTTGAATTACCAGATAGCTCGTGTAAGATCTCCGCTTGCCTCAACGTATTTGGTATAATTTCATATACCTTGTACCTAAAATAAATAATATAGTATAATTCAGAGTTTAATAAAATATGTGCCCTATAACAAATCGATGGAACATTCTGACATATATAGAATAGCTAACTAAACATTCCTGTCTTATGTGTGTAATTACGATTTATTTGTTTTAAAGAGTCGAGCTAAGCCAAAATCAATCTACCAAACAGTGTTTCAATATTTAACCATTTGATATAACTTAAATTATTATTATTAGATAAATTGAAAAATAACAATTGTACACTTCTTATAGTGTCAATTTTCGGTTCAGTAAACTATTGGTTTCCATTCCGAAATTAGTCCAAATATAACCGCTCTTTTTACTTTCCTAGTAAAACTAATAGTAGAAAGTATTGTAATCGTGAAAAAGTCGTTTCAGGGTCTCTAGATGTCAAACAACATGTTTTCTTAATTCCGTCGGTCTATCTATCTGTTCTTTTCAATGCTGAAATACTACTTATTCGAACGACTTCAAATTTTGGTCAAATGGGGATGACGATTTAACATTTTGGTAAAAATCCAATACAGTGAACAAATTATTGCTAAAAAATTACTTATCCAATTTAACCAAAATTCTTTAGAAAAATTAGTTGTCATATGTGGATGAACAAGTACACATCGAGATGGTGAAATAAAATGTCGGCCCTATAAAATGATTTTAAAAAATCACTGTAAAGAAAATACTTCTGCTTTTGTTTTCAAATTTTGCAAAAATTGAGTGTTATATAGTGATAAACTAGTAAAAGTTTTAATATGAATTCAAGATGGCCTAACCAAATCGGCGGTCTAATTAAATGTTTATAAAATCAGTCTGAAAAATTCCTGATTTGAATAGTATTCAATTTTACACAAAAATCAAGTGTGATTTAAGGATAAACTGGTAAAATTTTGGTGACGAGTGATTGTGGTGGATCAAAATGGTGGTTTAATGGAATGTGTAAAATATCAGTATTATAAAACTACTTATCCAGTTAAGTCGAAATATTGCACAAAAATCATTGTGGCATAGTGGTAAACTGGTAAAATTTTAGTAACGACCTAATACGGTGAAACAAAATAGCGGCCTAATTAAATATTTAAAATATTAGTATTACAAAACTACTTATCCAATTAAGTTGAAAATTTGTAAAAAAATCAATTGTGAAATAGGGATGAACTGACAAAATGTTGCCAATTCTATATGGAAAAACAAAATGGCGGCCTAATTAAAAGTTTAAAAAGCCAGAATAAAATTTCATTTCTTAGAATAAAAACCTTTTTTTATGGATGAAAATAATAAATGCCATAATTTATTTTTTTTATAAATTATTTATTTATACACAATAGGGACAATAACAGATTACACAATCCAAAAAGTAGGCAACTACGTAGTGGTAACAAAATGACACAAAAAAGGGAAAGTTAAAGTTAAATAAAAAGAGTCTTAATATTTACCAACAATAAAAAATACAATTAATCACAGTTTATTCAGAAAATGATACTTAAGCCTTTGCTTTAAACAAACCAATGATATTTCAAAACACTCTAAGTTATATTAAAATGTTTATTAAAATAATTTAACATTCTACACAGTGGTGAATTCTGACCTGAATTGGTCTTGCGGAAAAGAATATGAAAGAGTTCTTGCTGCCTAAAATTTCTGCTGAACACATTAAATTGAATACAAGAGTAAACAAACCAGTGAGGCGAATGTTAGACCTTTGATTATCTTAAATAGCATAAGTAGTTCGGCGATATCACGTCTGCGCTGCAACGACAAAATGTTAAATCGTCCTATAATATCAGTATACTTTCTGTCTATAATAAATTGATTTAATTTAAGACCGAGATACCTTAAAAATGTATGTTGCACATATTCTAGTCTTCTTATATAAATGTAATATCCTGGATTCCAAACTACCGAGGCAAAACAAAGCCTGGTGTGAATAAAGGCCTAGTAGAGGTTAAGTAGGGCAATTGCATTAGTAAAATACTTAGACTATGAAAAGAAGAGAGACCCAACTATTTACATTTAACACGGTATCATAGATTGAATTTCCTCCTTAGATTATAAAACAAAGGATAGACTCAACATTTCATTCATAAATAGTTTGGAAAGTTGGATCTATTATTGTTTTTCGCGTGCTATGGGTGCGAGAGAAAACATATATCATCCTCTGCGTCGCCGGTCCCAACAATGGCAACTCTGTTGGCTTTTACTATAGACTGAACCAGCGGCGGCTCGTTTATCTTTAATTTAATATATGTTTATACCTATATGTTAGACGCGTAGTCAGAAATTCGGGCAGGGAGTTTAAAATCAGAAAGGAGGTGATATTAATATTTTGCGGTCCCTTTGACTTTCTTTGTAAGAGGAAAGTATTCTAATCGTATAGAAATCACCCTCTGAGATTTTTGCAGACCTTCATGTTTCAGGGATGTTGATATTCTCAAATCTGTCGGTCTGTATGTCTGTTTGCGGCATAGCTAAAAAACTACTTATCCAGTTGACGTCAAATTTTAATCAAAACTTAAGAGTCCTATGGTAATATTTTTGTTAACATACAATACGACGGAACAAAATGGCGACCGAATAAAATGTTAAAAAAATATTACTAAAGAACAACTAATCCAATTTACCTCAAATTTTGCCTAAAAATCAAGTGTAATCTAAGAATCAACTGCTAAAATTTTGGCGAGGAGCCTTTATGGCTAAACAAAATAGCGGTCAAACTAAATGTTTAAAATATCAGTATCAAAAAACTATTTATCCAATTAAGTTGAAATCTTACACAAAAATCAAGTAAAATGGGACCAACCTGTAAAATTTGGTATATCCTACATGGCGAAACAAAATGGCGGCATAATTTAATGTTAAAAAAGTCAGTAAAATTCCATTTGTTACAAAAAAAAATCTTTTTTTATGGAGGAGAATAATAAATATCAATTGATTTTTTTATAGATAAGTAAATATAAAATAATACCGATAAATAAATCAAAAATTTAAAAATAGTATGTATATTACATTATGTATGTTACAAAAAAAAAGTCAGTGCATTGTTCTTCGCACGGAACATCCCTCATAACAAATTTTAAAATAAACATTGTATTTGTATTTTCTTATAAAGTAAGACTTGAGTTCAAAAATAAGTCCTTTTAACAGAACCTTCCTCGTAATAAAAACAATTGACACATATTGACATTTATATAATGTGTTAATTTATTACAAAATAACTATATGGATATATAAACTATGTTATATGTGTATGTTGGAATCCGTTACGAGGAAAGTTCCGGCTAATAGGAAATTTACTGATCTTTTAAATAATACTGCAAAATGTTAAAAGGTTTTTAATTCTTTCATGAATTTTCAATTAGTTTAGTTACAAATATTGCAAGCAATTGCTGATTTACGTGACAGAATAATAATAGTTTTACTAGGAACTGAACAGGTACTACGAGTATATACCATTGACACTATCGACTGAACGGTGTAACGAAACACTTTTAAAGAAGATGAAATTAAAGTTTTAAAGGCAGTTGGAAATATATTTATTTGTATATATATATATATATATATATATATATATATATATATATATATATATATATATATATATATATATATATATATATATATATATATATATATATATATATATATATATATATATTACTCCCTTCTAATAGGGTTTTTGTATTGATAACTAAATCTCTGATGTTTTTATTAAAAATACTATTAGTTTAATGGAACAACTTAAAAAACTTCTCAGTTGCCCTACATCTCTATAACTATTTTACTAACTTTAATTTGAATATATTAGGCATTTATTGTAGATCTACTAGAAAGTTCAATAAAAATTTAATATATTTGTTTGTGTTCTCGCCTCGGTTATTTCCAAACACCTGATTTACTTATACGTATACATAATTTGTATTGTCTATATATGAGAAATTATAAAACAAAAAATATATCAGAAATACATTAAACTTTTGAATATTAATAGTATTGATGTATAACAAAATTTAAAGGACTTATAAAATAATTATTTTATAAGGTTTTATATACTAAAAAGGTTAGGTAGGAATTGTACTATATTTATATTATATATTAGATATAATCCCAGGGACTAACTGTAGTTTGGAATTTGGTATGTGGAGGAATAACGTCAGCTACTTCCTCGTAGGTATCTGAAGTTTAAATATGATTAAAAAAAAACGTTTTATAACCAAGAGGTATTTTAAAAATCTGCAAAAAATTTGTTTGTTTTTAAATAAAAACGTTTAGCCCTAGAAATATAGAAGTTATTCACATCCAAAATAGTATATTTGTATCGTAAATAACGCATTTAAGTATTTGGAGAGCTAGTATGTATTTTAATGTTTACGTTATGTAAAACCCAACCCAAAATTGGCAAAATATTCGTTCTTGTTAAATTATCAATTTTTTTCTTGCTTCCCATGAAAATTAACATACTCGAATGGCTTAAATATCAAATTAATGTGTGTAAATGCTAAGGCCTTACTATTCGGACACCACTGATATCTGACCTTAATTACGTCAAGACTTACTTGTGATATGATACTTCCGCACCTAAGTAGGCTGTATTTCCACAAACAACACACTTCCTCACAACAGTTTTTCATATTTAAGTACTACAAGACACAGGACTTACAAAATAATTAAAAAACTAAAAAAAAATATATAAACAACAACCATCGAGCGCGGTTACAAAAATGACAACAATACAGCGTCTGTTTTATAATTGGATTATAAACAAAAATGCTATGATGATTGCGATGCATGAATAGTTGTAGAACTACTCGTAAGGGATGCAAATTTGGCGTAGCGTCGTTACCAGTTCTATTTGGTAATATTTTTATTATTACATTTTTGTAATTTTATAAGACCTTAGTTAATTAATTAGAAATAAAACAATGTTTTATAGTCTAAGGTTAATTATTGTGTGTAGTTTTTTGATATACATATAACTGTGTTATGAAAATATATAAACATATTGGAGAAATTCAATAAATCTTGGCTTAGAATATTTGACAATTTTTAAAACGCGACAACAACGGACACCTATCGATGTAGTGGAGAGGAAAGAAATTCAATCTGATCCCGTGTTAAATGCAAATAGTTGGGTCTCTCTTGTTTTCATAGCCTGAGATTTCCTCCCTGCCATTCAAGTATGTTAATTTTCACGGAAAGCAAGAAAAAATGGATACTAATTGAACAAAAACAAATATTTTGCCAATTTTGGGTTCGGTTTTACATAACGTAAACATTAAAATACATACTAGCTCTTTGCGGATTTTTAAAATGCCTCTTGGTTATAAAACGTTTTGTCTAAATCGTATTGTAATTTTAATCCTCAGATACCTACGAGGAAGTAGCTTACGTTATTTCTTCACATACCAAATTCCAAACTACTTAGTTCCTCGGGTTATGCCTAACGTATAATTAAAATATAGTACAATTCCTACCTAACCTAACTAGTATATAAAAGCTTATGAAACAATTATTTTATAAGTCCTTTAAATTTTGTTATACATCAATACTATTAATATTCAAAAGTTTAATGTATTTCTGATATATTTTTTGTTTTATAAATTCTTATATATAGACCGTACAAATTATGTACATGTATAAGTAAATCAGGTGTTTGGAAATAACCGAGGCGAAAACACACAAATATATTTTTATTGAACTTTCTAGTAGATCTACAATAAATGCCTAATATATTCAAATTAAAGTTAGTAAAATAGTTATAGAGATATGTAGGGCAGCTGCGAAGTTTTTTAGGTTATTCCATAAAACTAATAGTATTTTTAATAAAAACATAAAAGATTTAGTTACCTTTTTAATATTACGAAATATATGCTATCTTCAATTGAATTTTGAATTATTTGAATATCTGATCTATTTCGGGATCACATGTATGACTACGAAGTCCTAAGCGAAAATCCAAAATGAATTTTAAGAAATGATTTCAAGGCTGGAATACATCACGAAACCATGAAGCATTTAGACTTAACCTAGACACATGAATCTAGGAGTATCAATACAAGAACCCTATTAGAAAAGAGTAATTATTTCTAAATACAGAAGTTAGTTTCATTTTAGTTAGTAAACATTATGAGCAGTATGGGTTTAGGCAGGAATAGGGAAAAAAATATGTATTTATATGTACATACATATATATATATATATATATATATATATATATATATATATATATATATATATATATAATGTTGATGCAGAAACGCATGTACATAATGGACTGTATCTTAAGGGTAGAAAAATGGTTAAATGAACTAAGAAAGAATGCACAAAAGAGGTAAAAAAGGCACTCTTACCTTAAACTGCACAGTTCGTTGGTCAGGAGGGTCCTCCTGTTGTACTGGCTGCTTTTTCTTGTGGAATGGCTAATTAATTTGTCACTAGCTTAAATGTCCTGAAGGAAAGGATTTTTTTGTCTAAAATATTGGACCGAGTACACGAAACAAAATTTTACTTCGTCAGAGTACTGATTTCCGTAACTTCCGGAACGACACCTTGTCATCGTCTCTCTTCCAATCAATAGTATGAGATGCATGAATATCGAATGACTTAAGGGGATGTACTAACTTTGCGCGTTATGAATAGGACAATATTAAATACTTAAAGTGATATGACATGCATCATTTATGTCTAAAAAATTACAATATTACATTTTAAGAAAATAAATTAATTAATTCATTGTAATAAATAAGTAAAAAAAAGAAATTAAGAGTTTCCTTAACATTCCTGCCACCAAAACGAATATTTTAAAAGTAAATTTGATGAAACAACATATAATAGTTCAAAAGCGAACACGCAAGAAATTTAATTCCCAGGTAAAGGGCAAAACTTTACCACAGGTCTTTGCAGTAGACCATGAGAAGTTTTTATTGTTACGACGCGAATAACACCATACTTCCCAGGATGAGTCTCTGTAACTCTACCTAAAAGGTTCTAATTAGGCTATTAAAAAATGGTACGTATTAGGGCTTTCCGAATATTTTTTTTTAATATTGGGAGTGTATTTCCATTGTGAAAATAATGAGCTACCCTGTGTTAGAAAAATCTTGTCGGCCAGTGTTATTTCTAAAAAGGGAAGTTTAGTTTTATTTTAGTTAGTAAACATTATGAGCAGTATGGGTATTTATATATATATATATATATATATATATATATATATATATATATATATATATATATATATATATATATATATATATATATATATATATATATATATATATATATATATATATATATATATATATATATATATATATATATATATATATATATATATATATATATATATATATATATATATATATATATATATATATATATATATATATATATATATATATATATATATATATATATATATATATATATATATATATATATATATATATATATATATATATATATATATATATATATATATATATATATATATATATATATATATATATATATATATATATATATATATATATATATATATATATATATATATATATATATATATATGAGCTTTCTAAAGATATTTATGTTCTACAATAAAAACATGTATAGTTAGTGTTTCAATTTTAAAATGGTTAAAACATTATTAAAAAAACATCACTCAAAAAAACATTACATTTAAAACTAACTATGATCATGAAAACAAAAATACATTTAAAACAAAATTAATATTATACAGAGTACGTACCTTGGAAACATGTCAGTTTTTCGAATGTTTTGCGATTGCAATAATTTCGACACGTCGGGAATTCTGGTAGATAAAAACGAGACAATTTTTTATTTTTTTTATATTTACTTAGATTTTTTTTGCTGTACCAAGTTTGGATTTATGATCCTACTGAAATGTACAGGGTTTTATGTATGGAGTGGTTTATTTATTTAGATTAATTTACTTAGATATCAGATTTTGATAAATTTGGCTTAAGTTATTGATGTCTTTTTTATCGTTGACTGCATCTTTCTCTTTTTTAATTTGTATCATTTCTTTTATGGAGAGTTTTCGATAATTAGTTTCTTGCTCTAAAATTTTGGTTTGTTTAAAATCGAATTCATGTTTTTCTGTATGTTCGTGTGTGTGGAGTGCAGTAGATGCATTTTTTGTGTATTTTTGGCCGTTTAATTGACTGTCTAAGTATTGTGTTATCATTCCTATGTACTTTTTATGGGCAATTTAAACATGGGGTTGAGTAAACTAGGTTTGATTTCTTTTTTTTTATTACTTTGCTTGTCAAGGAAGTGAAAAGACCGTTTAGTAAATTCTGTGCTTTATGACAGACAGTTATGTCGTGTTTAGACAGGATGTGATTTATTTTTTCTGATAGACCGTCTGTGTAAGGCATTGCAACGTATTTAGTATTACCATTTTTTTCTTTTGTTGCTTTAAGTTATTATAAAAAACATGAGTTCGTTGTTTAAAAACTCGTAGTATGTATTTTTCCGGATAATGGTTATTTATTAAAGTCTCCCTAACCTTCTTTAAAATCTCAGGACGATATTCTTGGGAAGTAAGTGATATGGCACGATCGGTTAGACCTATAATAACGCTACTTTTTTGTTTCTTTGGATGGTTGGAGTTAAAGTTTAAGTACCGCCCTGGCCATATTTTTTTTTGTATTCCACTTGGTTTTTATATTTTGATCTTTCTTGTTTCTAATTAGGGTTAAGTCTAGAAAATTAATTTTGTTTTTGTCTTCAGTTTCCATGGTAAATTTTAATTTGGGGTGAAAATTATTAAAAGCATTTAATAGGTCATTAATATCTTTTTTTGAAACGGCAGTTAAACAATCGTCCACAAATCTTTTAAAAAAAGGAAGGTTAAAATCAAGTTCACTTATCACACTCTTCTCCAGATATTCTATAACTAATTGTGCGACAATGGAGGAAATAGGAGAACCCATAGCGCAACCATCTAACTGTTGATAATATTTGTCCTCATACTGGAAATAATTATTATTTAGAGTAATGTTAATAGCTTCTATAAATTCTTTTAATGGAAATGTTGTGTGACCCGTTAATTTGTCCCATTTTTGTGTTATTATGTCAGATAAAAGTTCATTTGGAATATTTGAATATAGAGAGACAACATCAAGAGATATTAGTACATAATTGTCTATAATGTTTACCTTGTCAATAAATTGTTTAAATTCAAATGAATCTTTAACAAAATAATGGTTTTTTCCTGTTATTTTGGACATACAATTAGACAAATATTTCGACAGTTTATAAAAAGGAGATTGGATACATGATACAATGGGCCTTAAAGGTATGTTAGCTTTATGCAACTTAGGAAGACCGTATATTTTGGGTGCTACTGCGTTGTGTATCATTAGGTTTTTTGCTTCTTTATCAGAAATAACTTTTTTCTTTAACAAATTTTTTTATGAACATGTTATTTTTTGTTTGATAAAAGGTCGCTAAATCACTTTTTAATTATTTGTAAGTATTTACGTCACTAAGCAATTCTTTAATTTTTGTATCATAGTCGTAAGAGTTCATTATCACAGTTTTATTTGATTTATCAGGTTTAAGGATTTTAATTTGAGGGTTCTCGTTTACGAATTATTTGGTTTTGTTTATTTTTTTTGTATGTTTTGAGTTAAGTAAGTTTGAATATTTTTTTATGTTTTATTTATTTAACAATATATATATATATATATATATATATATATATATATATATATATATATAGTTGATACAGAAACGCATGTATATAATAGACTGTATCGTAAGGGTAGAAAAATGGTTGAATGAACTAAGAAAGAACGCACAAAAGAGGTAAAAAAAGGCACTCTTACCTTAAACTGCACAGTTCGTCGGTCAGGAGGGCCCTCCTGTTGTACTGGCTGCTTTTTTTTTGTGGAAAGGCTAATTAATTTGTCACTAGCTTAAATGTCCCGAAGGAAAGGATTTTCGTGTTTAAAATATGGGATCGAGTACATAAAACAAAATTTTACTTCGTCAGAGTACTGATTTCCGTGACTACCGGAACGACACTTTTCCATCGTCTCTATTCCAATCAATAGTATGAGATGCATGAATATCGAATGCCTTAAGGGGGTGTACCAACTTTGTGCATTATGAATAGAACAATATTAAATACTTAAAGTGATATGACATGCATCATTTATGTCTAAAAAATTATAATATTAAATTTTAAGAATATAAATTAATTAATTCATTGTAATAAATAAGTAAAAAAAAACTTAACATTCCACCCACCAAAACGAATGTTTTAAAAGTAAATTTGACGAAACAACATATAATAGTTCAAAAGCGAACACGCAAGCAATTTAATTGCCAGGTAAAGGGCAAATCTTTACCACAGGTCTTTACAGTGGACCATGAGAAGTTTTTATTGTTACGTCGCGAATAACACCATCCTTCCCAGGATGTGTTTCTGTGACTACCTAATTCCCACTGTAACGGAGTTAGTTTCGAGTCATGTTTTATTAGAACAAGTGAATTAAGTTTAATTTGAGGAACTTGCTCAGTTCATTTATGTCTTTCTTGAAGAGAATGAACATATTCTTGAGACCACCTCTTCCAGAAGTCTGCATGCAATCGTTGAACCAACTGCCACCGATTTAGTCTATTTATATTTAAGCGGCTAAGGTCAGGCTCTCAGATACCACTAGCAAGTGACTCCATGGTTAAAAAATGCCCAGAGGTCAGAGGCTGTAAATGATTGGGGTCTGAACTTATTGCGCACAGAGGTCGCGAATTTAGCACAGATTCGATTTGAGTCACAAGAGTGTGAAACTCTTCAAAGGATAAAATTTGTGAACCTATAGGTCGGTATAAATGCGCTTTCATAGACTTCACGCCAGCCTCGGCCAAACCGTTGAAACGGAGACTTCCAGGTGGATTAAAACTCCAAGTAATGGAGAGTTTCTCAGCTGCAATGGAAGCGTATTCCAAAATCTGCCGACTTGCACCCTTGAAATTAGTGCCCTGGTCACTTCTAATAAATGAACATCTGCCACGGCGAGCTACAAAATTCTTAAAAGCTCCTAAAAATCCTTCAGACGTTAATGCCTTTATCTGAGAGATACGCCAAGATGGTAAATCCGCCATATAAGGATTGTAAGACTTCGCTTTGCGTCGAAAACATCGTATACATCGAGAAAGGTAACGTTATATTGCGCTTCTGGGGATAATATCCAAAACTGCTGAAGAATTAAACGCATAGTTTTTAAACCGCGATGAAGATTAGAATTGTGAATTCACTCAATAATTAACTCAGTAAATTTATGTGATTTGGGTAGTAAAATAGGATGTTTAGTGTCATAAGCTAAATTTCTATTTCTGATCCTACCACCCACCCTGATTAAACCACCTGAATCAATGAAAAGAGCAAGCTTTCGAAAAGCTGTAGGCAAGAGATTATTACTTTGAATTTTCTCTAAAATGTCTTCAAATATTTCACGTGTTATGTGACGAATGATATATAAAAGAGATCTGCTCATTTCAAGAGGTGTGATATACTGGGTGTGATTTTTAGGTTTAAATGCAAATCGAAAAACATACGCTAGAATTCTCTGGATTTTTAGCAGAGAAGAAAATTTATGAATAAGATTAGTTATAATACTTTCTTTTATAGAAATATATAAAACCGTTCGGTTTTCCTCAATATCGATAAGTTCACAGGAGTCAAGCATTGGTTGCTGGGGCCAGAATTCTTCAGACTGAGAAAGAAATACTGGGCTAGACCACCACAGAGTAGCACAATTAGCAGGGTTTTCAGACGAGGGAACATATTGCCAGGACGATTTATCAATTATATCTTGAATATGGCTCACCCTGTTCGCAACAAAGGTTTTCCACTTATGAGGACTGGCGCTTAAACGGGCTAAAGTTACATATGAGTCAGACCAAGCATAAATAGCATCAAAAGAAATGGCTCTGAGTAAACTTCTTTAACAAATGAGATCAAATCTGCCAAAAGAACAGCTGTGCAAAGTTCCAGACGAGGAATGGAAATGGTTTTTGGAGGAGCGACTTTACATTTCGCAGTAACGAGAATGGTTTTAATGATTCCAGATATACTTTGAGTACGAAAGCAGACAACATTTGCATAGTCTATTTGTGAGGCGTTACAGAATACATGTTGTTCAATGCGCTGAAGATCATTAATTGTTAGACGTCGAGGAATTTTTATTTCTATAATTCGATATAATTCAGACTTATATGTATTCCAAATTAGGAGAATTTCATCCGAGGGAGTATCATCCCAGGATATTTTCGACGCCCTCACAATTTCTGCAAAAGACATTTTGGTAGTAAAATAACGGGAGGAATGAATCCTATTGGATCAAAGATTCTGCTAATTTCGGATAGAATGCTTCGCTTATTACATTGGCGCTCTATTGGATTAAAAGTGTATGAGAATATGTCATATTGTGGACACCATTTTATTCCAAGGACCTTAATAAACGAAGGGTTTTCTTGATCAAAATGAATGGATGTTTGAACATCAGAAGAAGGGTGCTCTTCGGCATGATGGCTACTAGCCCATTTTCTGAGTTCAAAACCTCCCAATTTAATTAATTGAATGAGCTCTGCTTGAAGCTGTAGGGTGGTTCCAAGGTCATTATTTCCACTGAGACCATCGTCAGTATAAATATCTTTCCTCACCGCTGCGGCTGCCATGGGAAAAAGAAGTGCTTCCTGATTAGCAAGTTCCTGTATAGTTCTAAGGGCCACATAAGGAGCGGAGGATACACCATATGTCATAGTCAATAAATGGTACTCACTAATTGAATCCTCGGGAGAGAAACGCCAAACAATTCTTTGAAAGTTTTGAATTTGAGATTGAATACGAATTTGCCTGTACATTTGTTTTATATCGCAAGTAAAGACATATGCATAATATCGAAATCCTAACAGGATAGTAGATAGTGTCATTAAGAGAAGTGCCACAAGATCCTCGAAAACTAGCATTGAATACCATTCTAAATTTACGACCTGAGATCTTATTTTTCATGACACAATGGTGATGCTCTCCGCAATAAGACACATGTGTCCGTTGTCCAACTAATCCTGCGTGAAATCCGACTACGATTGTCTGAGTTCAGGATTTTTAAGTAATCGATTTTCTAGAGCGCAGAAGAAACGATAAGCTTGGGAATATGTATCTCCCAATATGGGATCATTATTTTTGAATGGCAAAGGCACACACAAACGACCAGAAGTTTCTCTATAAATAAGAGATTTGTAAATTTGTTCACAATTTTTGTTATCAGGGGACAAAGGCGAGATTTTAAGAATATGTTCAATTTCTACAGGGGTAGGACAATTGAATAAAACCGTATGAGATTCGGACAAATTAGCACAATTTGATCGAAGAATATAGCCAAATATGGTCTCTAGAGCAGTAGGTTGACCAGGTTGACCAAATACGCGATCAGAACCCAAAACTAGTGGTACTTATTCTGCACCAATTAACATGTCGATCGGCCCAGGAGTATGAAAAGAATTATCTGCCAATTTTAGATGGCGAATATGTGATCACTGTAAAGGGTCGACATTAATCTTCAGTTGATCCGAACATATTTTTGGTAGGATAATAGCGTTAAAGAAAAATCTAGGATTTGACTGATCGCAAGGTTTCATAATACAATGAGTTATCCCGCTATTGGACAGAGCTGACATATCGTTCAATCCCTCAATTGGAACAGAAGACCGATTACGCGGCAATCCAAGTCTATTTACACATATTTCAGAAATAAAGTTGGCCATGCTAGCCGTATCGAAAAGAATTCGGAATTTTTGAAAATTGCCTGGAATATCCTTGACTTCTACAATGGCTGTAGAAAGAAGTACAATAGACTGAGCAGAAATGAGTATACTTTTCATAGCATTAATGGCAGGATTAATGTTTGACTCTTTATTTATCTGAGATTGTGCAGAACTTGGCAACGTTAAATCTGCAGCAGGTTGATTTTCGACAGAAGCGAATCACTCCGAAGTTTTGTCTACATGAAGTAATGTATGACGACTTGATCCACAAACCCTGCATCTAGATGAGGAATTACATTTACCAACAGTATGTTGAGAAGCTAAACAATTTGTACATGAATAACTTATGTTGTTTTGCAAAAGAGAATCTTTCGATTGGAGCTTTAGAAATGAATGCGAAACACCTATATACTGCGTGATGAAGAATACATAACACATTTCAAATTATTATGGTTAATATTATTGTGATTAATGTTATTATTTTGATTAGCTGATGTCATAAATGCTCGAAGAGAATTTTTATTCTGAAATGTTTTGTTTTTAGAATATAAAGGAAAACTATTCTGTTTATTGTTTACTTTAAAACTTGAATTACTACTGGGAGCAGGCAACTGAACTGATTCTAATGCTTTGCATTTATTTTCCAGAAAGTATTTTAGTTCAAAGTATGTAGGATAGTCAAAAGTGTTTTGTAATTCAAAGTCAGTTCGGGTACCTGCATCCAATTTTTAAAGAAGCATATTTAATAAAAGAAAATCCCACTGGTCTACTGCGAATTGTAACATGCGAAAAGCAGCCAGGTTTTCTGAAAAAAAATTTAAAATATTTCTAAGTTCCTTAGAAGTTCCCTTTTGCAGATGAAGGGCTTGAGAAATTTCATTATAATGATATGTTGCTAATAATCTTTTATTTTGATATCTTTTTTCAATTATTTCTAATATAAGCTACTATGTAATTATTATCAGTGACTAGGAGACCTTTTATTAAAGACAATGGTTCTTTATCCAATGATGTAAGAAGATACTGAAATTTTTCTACATTAGAAAGTTCAATGTTTTGGTGTATAATGAGTATGTATGTAAGTAATGAGTCGTAATTACTAAATTCATCGTCCGAGATTAAAGAAATAATTTGCTTGTGAACAGTTTGAAAATCGTCATAGACTTTGTCAATTCCTTCGACCCTTGCGAGAAAGGTAGATTTTTTAGAATTGTTTCTGCGACCTCAACTCCGGCTTTATATATCTCTTTTAACCTGTTATATGCTGTAGTTCGCTTTAATTTATATTTCGCAATTTTATCCGACATCATAAAATTAAATTATTTACAATTGAAAAAACAAGAAAATTGATCTAAATGAAATTATAATTACTACTTAAATAATTACACTTTCCGAAATCGAGCTATAAAATATTCAAACTTTAAATATTTTCAAAGAAGCGCCAATATATTATTTTCACGCTTCGATACAAATTAGATTAAGGCTCTTAAATGTCCCCGTAAATTGCGAGTACCGAAATATAGTGGATTATCCCTTCAAATTCCTAGCGATATATAAAAGAAGTACCAGTTACTTGAAGTAAAGTTTAGAAATTCAGGCGACGAAATTCGCGCACATATTTTTAAGGGATGTATATCTGGGCGAATTTTAGATCGATAGATGTTCTGTCACGTTCAACACGGCAAGGTCAAGTTTTAATAATATAAAAAAGGGGTATTTTAAATGGTGTTAATAATTTTAGAATTAATGATGTAAATGCTAATTCAAATCCTGCGAAGATGGACCAAAAATGATGCAGAAACGCATGTTTATAATAGACTGTATCTTAAGGGTAGAAAAATTGTTAAATGAACTAAGAAAGAACGCACAAAAGAGGTAAAAGGCACTCTTGTACTGGCTGCTTTTTCTTGTGGAACGGCTAATTAATTTGTCACTAGTTTAAATGTCCCGAAGGAAAGGATTTTCCTATCTAAAATATGGCACCGAGTACACGAAACAAAATTTTACTTCTTCACAGTACTGATTTCCGTGACTACCGGAACGACATCTCGTCGTCTTTCTTCCAATCAATAGTATGAGATGCATGAATATCGAATGCCTTAAGGGGGTGTACCAACTTTGTGCGTTATGAATAGGACAATATTAAATACTTAAAAAGTGATATGACATGCATCATTTATGTCTAAAAAATTATAATATTAAATTTTAAGACAATAAATTAATTAATAAATAAGTAAAAAAGAAGTTTATTATTTTATTAATATATATATATATATATATATATATATATATATATATATATATATATATATATATATATATATATATATATATATATATATATATATATATATATATATATATATATATATATATATATATATATATATATATATATATATAGTGTCGATAGGATAGTGTCAATGGTATATACTCGTAGTATGCGTACCTGTTCAGTTCCTAGTGAAACTATTATGATTCTGTCATTTAAATCAATAAGTGTTTGCAATATTTGTTACTTACTAAACTAATAGAAAATTCATGAAAAAATTAAAAACCCGTTTAATGCAAAATGTATTATTTAAAAGATCGGTAAATTTCCTTTTACCCAAACCTTTCCTCGCAACGGATTCCACCACACACACATATAACATAGTTTATATATCCATATAATAATTTTGTAATAAATTAACACATATAAATGCCAATATGCCTCAATTTTTTTTATTACGTGGAAGGTTCTGTTAAAAGCACTTATTTTTGAACCCAAGTCTTACTTTATAGGAAATTACAAATACAATGTTTGTTTTGGAATTTGTTTTGAGGGATGGTCCGGGCAAAGAACAATGCTCTGATTTTTTTTAAATTTATTTTTCTAACATACGTACATATATACAAATTTACAAACATACAAATATACATACTATTTCTAAAAATTTGATTTATTTATCGGTATTATTTTATGTTTACTTATCTATGAAAAAATCAATTATGATATTTATTTTCCCCCATAAAAAAAGTTTTTTTTTGTAGGAAATGGAATATATTTATATATATATATATATATATATATATATATATATATATATATAGTTAGATATATATATATATATATATATGTATATATTCCAAGGAGATTTTGAAACAAAGAAATAACGATAAATTAGAATTTGATATTTATAGGAAATTTACTAATACTGAGAGGTATATAACATCCGATTAATTTCATTGTCGTCAACACAAAATGGCAGCATTTCATTTCTTAACTCACAGGTTAGTCAATTTTCCATTAAGTAAAAAACATTTTAACAATGAAATGAATCGGATTGAAAATACAGCTAAAAGTAATGGATATAATGATAATTTTGTACATATATTAGTAAATAGCCATAAACATAAGAAAACGTTAAAATATGCCACTACTCTTCAAGCACCTGAGGCTCCCCATAAGTTTATAATAATCCCATATGATCCCAGATATACGAGAGCTCTAGAAAAAAGTATTTATAAAAGTAGGTTTTAGAGTAGCCTACAAAACGGAGAACAGTTTGAAAAATCTCCTTGTAAACCCTAAAGACAAAGTCGACTTGAAGGAGAGGAGTGGCATCTATGAAATTAGCTTTAATGACTGCGATCTAAAATATGTTGGGCAAACTAAACGCTTCATAAACATTCGTTTTAAAGAACACGTGGCATAGATACGGAAGAACGGAAAAGTCAAGCGTTGCCCAACATGCTTTGGAAAACAATCACCAAATAGGGATAAATAATCTTAAGTTAATTAAAAAATGTATCTAATGATAGATTACTGGATGCATTTGAGAGTATAGAAATAGTTAAATGTGGTAAGAAAGTACTAAATAAAGACAGAGGGCCTTATCCCTATAGTCCCCTCTACTGCTTACTTGACAACGGTGCAGTCGGGTACAACCAAGTGTGACCACATTTACCTATAAATAGTCTCGGTTAGGATAAGTTACTTTAGTTTATATCATTTACTGATGATGCTAACTCCAGAACGTAACAAGTTGTGGTGTAGTGTGGTTAGAATTCTTGTATTTTGATCTATCTTCCACCACAGGTTCCAGTGTTAGGACTAAACATTCCATTGTATTTTTTTAAGTGTAACTACTTCATTTAAACTTGTAGCCGAATTTTGCATTACTTTTGATAAAATATTAATCTCTTCTAATATTGTGTCGAGAAATACACATAGAGAAACAAACTCAAAACTTTCAATTTTGTTGGTATATTTTATTAGATAGAAGTAAAATTATAGTTTCCCTTGGGATTGTAGTTACGCCACTGGATGTATACACTCTCTTCCTCAAATGCTTTGAAAGCCAGACGGTTATATGGTGATCGATTTCTCAATCGCCGAATTCCGGATAGAAAGACTTTCGATCGGGTAGATCGACGGATAAGAGAAACTGGTAAGAATTTTTGCTCCCTTAAGTAATTTGAAAGATCGGAGCGACAGTGTGGTTTAGGTATTTTTATACTCAATAAGGCTAACTTGCCCAATCAGAGAAGTGCTCGTACTGTTCACCTGGAGAAAACCTTTTAAAGGTTGTAGAAGCCTTTAGCTTTAGAAATATCGCCGCCCAGTATAATACTACAAAGTCAACTGTATAGAGAGAGTTTCATGAACAACTGCTCCATTCCTTGTACCTTCAAAAGTGCTTACGCCAAATGACTTCCCTGCCAGGCTGCAATTTGCACATTGGTTTCTTCAGCAACACCGTAATAACCATAGATTTATTAATTCTATTTTATACACAGATGAAGCAGGATTTACTCGAAGAGCAATAACTCCCATGGAGTGACGAGAACCCACATAAGACAATCGTGGGGCACTATTAGCAGAAATTTATTGTTAACGTATGGGCAGGTATAATTGGAAACAATTTAATATGTCAATTTATATTACCATCAAGATTAAATGGACCGTTATATTTATAAGTTTTACTGGACCAGTTACCTCTTCACATTCATCGTAACATGTACTTTATGCACGATGCTACTCCAGCCTCGTGGTAAGAGAACATCTGAACATAGTTTATCCGAACCACTGGATATGCAGTGTTGAACCTATTCCTTAGTCACCCCGGTCCCCTGATTTTAATTCCCTCGATTTCTACCTTTGGAGCCATTTAAAACAACTAGTATATGCTAACCTGTAGGAATTACCAGGGACGAGTTAATGGCTCGAATTAACATCCACTTCGAAGAAATAAGAAATGTTAAGAGTAACGCAGTCCATAGTTCAGCGAGCCAGATAGTGTATCCGACTTGGAGGTGCCCATGGAGAACCAATCTATATGTTTTTCAACTAAATAACATAAAATGCATACATGTTTGAAACAATAATTTTGTATGATTTTTACATAATAATTACGTTGTCTTTACTCATAAGTGCGTTTTTGTCAAAATCTGTCGCTATTCGATGTGAATTAGAAGTCACTGGACTTTACTCACAATGCAAATTTTCAGGTAAATCAGTTTAACAAGTCAACGCAGTGATTCATAAATGATCGTTTTTCTCGAAAACGACTCAATTTTTGGAAATTGATAAGGAAGACCTTTTATCTCTAAAAATATCTGAGCGACAAAAAAAAAGATGTTTTTAATGAAATAAAGATATATGTGGACTGCGTTACTCTTAACACTTAACACGCAGAAAATTGTGTAGTAAAGAAATTTAAAAGTAGTTGCTTCTCGATCCCCCTTCCCCGTTCCGCTACCTTTGACGCTCAATATATTTCTAAGTAACTTAAGCTATTGCATCAATCGCCCAAATATTATGAATTTACGTCAAACGATACTAACATTACATGGAAAACTGGTTCTCCAAATTCCTACTTTAAGTACGTTGAGCAGTTCAGGAGAAAATGCTATATGTCAAACTAGCATTATTTTTGTTTGTTCTATTTATATCTCAGAGATTGTCCACGTACTCTGGGATACCCTGTATACCACAGCAAATAAATACGATCTTTACTGGTTTGACACCGACTTTATAAAGTCAAACTTTCAATGTGGAGTGAAATAGTATTTTATACTTTTTTGAAGCCGTTTCGATTTTTTTATACACATTTTTATTTCATCCATTTTTGTTCTGTTTATACAAAGTTTTAAGTTGTAAGGCCTAAATTTAGGTAAAAGCTTTGGACGCCCCTAATCAAATAAATAAGTAGCTACTGGGTCCATTGCATATGAAATTTTGTCAGAATCACCGTATTAATATTATACAAAACGTTGCATCTATACACATTTATAGAAAATTAATAATACACATTGTCAAAATT
Organism: Kuschelorhynchus macadamiae; assembly: GCA_030620095.1. NCBI lineage: Eukaryota > Metazoa > Arthropoda > Insecta > Coleoptera > Curculionidae > Kuschelorhynchus > Kuschelorhynchus macadamiae. The sequence goes on along the minus strand of JAUTXW010001458.1, from coordinate 27,521 downwards.
TAAAATGATGAGTAAAAATTGAAGTTTGTGCCATTAAAAACCTCGAAAACCATATGAAACTCGATATTAAGCATGAATCCTTATGATATAATGAACGCAATACCTATTGTCTCCGAGCGTAAAACAAGTTAGAAATAGAGATATTCCGCCATTATTAATAAGTTTGCTGTGGAACCACTCCGGCAATATTCTGAATATTCTCTGAAAATTTCATCCAAATTGCTCAAACCAACAAGGAGTAATCGATGAACATACATAAAAAATACATAGGGTCAAACTGATAACCTCCTCCTTTTTTGAAGTCGGTTAAAAAAGAGAAGTTGCTGCAGGTTTGTATGTTCGGAAAGATAGTACGAGTGTCAGTGAATTACCCAGCATCTTTTATTTTCTTGGTTATCAGTTTTTTCATTATTATGTGTATGGTTGCCAAACATGTGGCGGGCGCCTTATATTGCAAGATGTGTAGAATTAGTAACTATAAGATAAATTAACAAAACCCCTGCTTTTTGGTTAACTCTAGAAATATTTAAAATTATGTAAGATTATTATTCCATATGCCGATATCAGCTGAAACGCCGAATACTCTAATAAGTCCTGTGTCGGGGGTCAGCCGTTTCAGTTGCCATCGAATTTAAAATTTAAAATACTTACCCATCGTAACTTGTACAATCTACCCCCTTATTAAATAACAAACTAACAACTGTTAGCAAAATTGTTAGAATACACCTCATTCTAACTTATTTTATTTCCCTTAATACACAATAAATTGACCTTTTTTATAATTGTGTATATCTTTAAGTATAATCTTTTTATTGATTTAAAATAGCATATGGCCTTTAAATCATTGTGACAGTCTTGTCTACATTGATAGGAAAATTATTAATCTTTTAATGGTTATAATTAAACAATAGAAACATTATTTGATCAGTTATTTCCTTGATATTTCTTAGTTAATACCTTTAACGTCAATATAAGGTTAATAAAAATAAAACATGTATTTACTATCGATTACTCTACAGGCTTTCAGTGGTTTAGAAAATTTAATCAAACATTATTCATGAAATTACCAAATACTTAAAGTACTTAAAGTTTAGTAGAAGATACTTTTTCTATTAAAGCAGACGAAAATGAAGTTTTTGATTAAACTGGCTGTTGATGGAAATCGATATTATAGAACAAATTACTAAAAAAACACGAACTTTTGATTTCCACTATTTAATTTAAACATTTCTAACCGTAACAATTATTTAGGTATACAGTACCTTCTTTCATGTGGAACAATGTACAACTGCAATTATATATACTGAGTGAATCACCAGAAACAGTTCGGTAAGGCTTACGAGTTTGTATGTGAACATTTTAAAAAACGCTCACGACACGTACCCTTTCGTTTTCGGGAAACATGTTTACACATTAATTTCAACGCTGAAACTTTCACCCTTTATTGGGGTTGATTTCTACCCTATGCTTTTTAGAACATATTATAGACACACATTTAATTTTATCGAGGCCAAAATTTTATACTATGAACATAACACTAGAAGCTTTTTTTAGAAATAACTGAACAAAAAAACCAATATTGAAAACTCAAGTTCCATTTATTATTATATTTTAAATTTAGACGACAAATAATAATTGCTTAAACATCATACATATTTCTTTTTCAAATTAATTCTAATATTTTGCTCCATATACTGTATAACCTAATACCTAGTTTTTAAAATGCTTGGACATACCCCTTTTTATATTATGCATTTGACTTATTTAACCTAGTTCTGTCATTATTTGATAGAAAAATATTTTAATTTTCAATTTCAAGTAATGTCAAAATTTTAGTAGGCAAAATCTGTATAATTTTATACTTTATTTTCTTCTACAAATTCAAAATTGTCTTTAGATTTTAATTAGTGTAAGTTACTTTAATTGTAAAAGAAGACTTAATTTTTCTGAATAATATATTATTTATAGAGCCGTGAAGAAGAAATGAATTATTTCGAATGCTTGGCTCATTGGAAAATAAATGTAATATAGACTTTCTGGCCGAATCCTCGTTAATTTTATATTCTTTGTATATATTATAAGTTTAATAATGGGAAACAACTCAAATCTACCTCTTCATTTAAAAGTTTATTTAGGCTCTTTTGTTTATTGATTTCTATATTTTTCAAGATAATTAAGTTTAAGCGATTTTTTTCTTGATTGATTGTAATCTTCTAATAAATGAGATGCGTGATTTGAGTCGGTTTTGTCTTTATGTAACTCCTTTTATGTTACTTTATTTTTTTTATCAAAACTTCTCCCTATGTAATTTTTGGACCAGACCTGCACTCTAAAAGATGTATACTTGATTTTTTATCTATATCTGTTTTACTTTTATTGTTTTTTTAAATAAGTTTTACTAAATTATTATTTGTTATAAGTACTATTTACACATTTCAGTATATTTACACCTTTCTTATGCAATCTTTTAGAAATTTTGTTTGTGATGTTTCCATTGTAAGTAATTATTTTACAATTATGTTTAACATTTTCATAATTAGAATAGACTAGATTTATAGCCTAGCTATCCAAATTAAAAAAATGTTTAACATCATTATAAAAAAACAGCCTACACCGAAAACTTATCAAAAAAAAATCAAAAATATTGTCTAAGAAAGGTGTAGATATTGCATTAAAATAAATAATAATTTAGAAAAACTTATCAAAAACAACAAAAGTAAAATACATAGGCCAAACAAGCAAATTTTTTGATAAAAGAATAAAGGAACATAAAATGATTTACCTAAAAGATAAAACCGAGTCAAATTATGCATCTCATTTGTTAGAAGATTACAATCAATCAAGAACAAATTAATAAAACTTAACTTAGTTATGTTGAAAGTATGGAAATCCATAAACAAAAGTACTTAAGTAAGTAAAGTAAAACTTCTAGGAAGAGGTACATTTGAACTGTTCCCCATTATTAAACATTGGAAGCTACTAAAAAATATTGAAATTGGGGTTAGGTAATAAGCTAGGTTAACCCTAGACACGTGTTTCTAACTTAAGGTTTTCATGAGTAAAGTCGACTAGTTGAGAGACGAGTATTAGTGTCGAAACCTAACAAATAAAACTACACCAGAATCACCAACAGGAGAAAAACCGACATGTGACTAAGAGAACATCTGAAATCTTCGCCGGACTGATATTCTATTACTACAGAGCAGTATAAAGTTACCTGTGGCGGAAAGGTAATGTTTTTCGTCATCTAGGGACCGTGAAACGAGAAGATCTGAAAAAACCTTGAAGAGTGATTTTACTTCCGTTTTACGAGGGAAGTAAAATCATATTTTGAGAACATATTACGGATTGAGAGAAAACATTACATATTTAAATATCTAGAGATCACAGTGGTTATTGACGTAGAGTTTGCTACGATAGAAAATTAAGAAATATATTGTAAAAACGTCTAAATTTATTTTAATGAAATGAAATAAAATAGGTTGTTAAGCTGACTGTAAAAAATTGCATATTGAATAAAATCTACTCTTTCTTTAACCATATATTTATTTGTTGATACCTTATTTTCTTGAGTATAGCTTAATAATAAAATAACATTTTTACGTCCCTCGTAAAAGGGAAGGACTTAAGAGTCTAGATAGATGCCGGTAATCGTAAATTGTATTGTGACAGATAAATCGATCTAAAACTACCCACAACTATCAATATTTCGGTAACTATCGATATTTCGTAACTTAATTATTGTTATTCGTTCCTGTAGTAGTTATAATAGGGGAGCGCCTCCTCCTCCTCCTCTTCCTCTCACTCATGTCCCTCATTCTTAACTTCCTCCCCTTTTATTCTCATTCGCATCATATTTTTAATTTTTTCTCTTTGTTCTCCCACATTTGATTTTGCATTCTTAAGTCTTATAAATAGGTGCATCATGATCATTTTAGTATGCCGAGGCACATTTACTAAGCTGTGCTCGAGTTGCGTAAAAACTTATTTTTGAATTTTTCCACCAATTTTGTATAAAACAAAAAGAAAAATGTGTCAAGTAATAAGTGAATTATGTGTAATCGCGAAAAATTAACTACAACTATCAGACAGTTAAAAGTTAAATATCTCAATTTCTTTGAAGTGATTTCGAAAGATGAATACACCAAGCTGTTTTATCCACTGAAACGAGATTATTTGGAAGCAATTGACTGTTGTGATGATTATTTAGAAGGAATTATAAGCCTTACTACGTTTTTCAATACATTTGGGAAATCATACTTTGTAGGAGAATTAAGCCACCTAATAGAATTTTTAGGAGAAGATTGCCAATTTATCCCTGCTATTATTGCAACCCAAAAGGGGATCAAGGAAAGTTAATCCTATTCGCAAGAGACGTCCCCCAACATATTTAAAATAATATGTTAAATAAATGAAATGGCTGAGTTGCTGATTGCAGTTAAATTATTAAAGGAGAAATTTAGTAATCTTTCAAAAACCTATTTCTCATATTGTATGGCAAGTGGTCCGGAGTGGATAGACTTTTATTGTAATCAATCTGCGGAATTCGTAAAGGCTGCCCTCTGTTGCAACAAATACTTTGAAACATTAATTTTTTTTCAACTTATTCAAGATCTAAAAGATATTGGCTTTGGTTACTATTTAAAAGACTTGAAGCAATTTATTGACGAGGATACTATTCTTCAAGAAATTGAAAAGGAAGAATAAATTTAATAATATTTACAATGGAGCAAATGGTTACTGAAATGTATGAAGAGTTTATTATATCTGCTGCATACTTCCAATATTTATCAATTGTAGGCGAAGAAGACGCAGAAGCACAAGATTTGTCAGCATATGTTAATAATATAGATCGAATGGAACAATGTAAATTAGCCGCTAAATTTTGTAATGATTATTTAAAATATAAAAATGAGTATGAACTTTTAAATGAATTTAGAAAATTAGATTTAAGGTATCATATTAATTGTATTCAATCATGGTTGGTTAATGCAAAATAAAAAGGTAATTAAGTTTTTTATATTTAATTAATATTTTTATTCATTCATAAAACAATTGTCATATAAAAATAACACATTTGTCAAAGCACACATACAAGGTTATTTTGAATGATAGAAGCATTTTGGTTCCATTAGCTTTAGCGCTGGTTGTTCATCTATTTCAATCACAGGCTTTTTAGAATATTTCTGTATAAAATCCTTTTTTTCGCTTCCTTTTACAAAAACAAAATCTGCTTTCTTCGTAAGTGTTTCAATTATTTTTGGGAAATGATGTAATGGAGTAAATCCATTATTCCAATGTATACAATAATAATTTTTCGTTAACCATACCGCCTGCTTGTGACAATCAGGTGAAAGAAACTCCATTGGAAAAGGCTTTTTAAAAATGTAATGAGTCATTTCATAACCATCAAAAGCTGCAAGCTCTTTCGGTATAATTTTATTTTTTTCATCCTTGAATCCTTGAATATCTATAACCAATCTCATATTTTCAAAGCAGCAAATTTTTTAATGAGACTTTTTTTACTTGAATAATTTGCAATTTCTTCTTTCAGTTGATTAATTTTAAAAATAAATTTTTCAATTTGTAGTTGTAGTTTTGATGTCATGACTAAAACTAAAAGCTTTTGAAAATTTCTTTAAATTAAATCGAAATATGAAAATAGTGGGGATAAAGTTTATAATTGTTTCACAATTTTAGTAAGAGGGTTGTAGCTAAATAACTTGTCATGTAAAATAAGACAATAAGCAGAAGTATCTTTTTTAATTGCATTGTGTGTCTCAAATTCAATTCTCATTACTACGGATCCCGTTTGAATTGTTTCTTTTTGATGGGAGCAATCAATATGTGTAATAGGACTAATGTTTTTGAATTGTTCAGGATTAAAAATGGGTTCATTTGGAACACCATAGTAAGACTGTCTAAAGTTGGCAAACATTTCGTATAAAGCAGAAAATTTGTTTTCTTCGAAATTTAAGTACAAATCGTGATAAGGATATCTTTCAGAATTTAAATATACTCTAATATTTGACAAGGTAATATTGTCAAATTTACTCATATCTTTAACAATTTTCCCTTTTCTGTTTTCTTGAAAGCCAATCACAACATGACGAGGAGCTTCTAGTTTACTAGTTGTTTTTACCGGCCATGTGTGACGGGTTGTTTCAGTTAGAGAAGAATATTCAACAAGTTCTCAACTCCTGAATCCTATCAATATATCTTTATTTGATTCTAATATTTTTGATAGAGCAAGTTGTTGTGGCATATCAACTAGAATGTGAGGAACTTTCCAATAAATTTTATCGAAAGTAACCAATGGAGTGTCAGGAGCAGTAACAAGGTGTGCCGGATCTTCTTTGAAAATAACACCATCTAAATCATCAGTTGATCTAATAAGAACCAATTCCTGTTTCATATTCATAATAATTTTTCTGTAATCTTCAAAAAATCCTAAAAGCATTTTTAGTGGTATGGATACGGAGAATTTTCCATCATTATCAACTAAAATTGTATCACCTTCTTTCCGATGTGGAAATCAACCTGCATTTTCCAGTTTTAAAGTTTCGTTGGTATTGTGAGAAAGGTAGCTTTTTAAGGTTGATGCTAATCCAACATTTCTTATTGAATCTATAGTAATTCCGTTTAGTTCATAGCGGATTTCTCTGAACAAAAAGGCTATACCAATGTTAATAAATAGCAATTCTTTCTTATATTTACCTTCTGTATTAGTTAATTTTCCTTCGATATAAAGTAAACTATCTGATGGTAGAGTGTAAGCATCGAGTTCTTGAATTGGGATCCTTATTTCATCATTGTAATCGAATTTTGAAGAAATATATGGTTGATATGTATGAAGCTCAGAACTGACGATGGAATTGTCTACATAAAGCTTTTCGTTTACGTTTAATATGTCATTATTTTAAAACAGTGAAACCCAAGGATGTGAGAAATTTACGATTATCTCGTCTTAACTTGTTGGTGTTGGATTTGATACTGAACTGTTGTTTAGGCTTTTTCTTTTTATAAGTTTTTACTTTGTTGATAGTGGTAGGGGCAAGTCTCATCCCAAGGGCTCTATTATATCTAACAACCATTTTATATTTCACTTGCTTCTAAATGTAACCTTACTGTTATAGTTTCTCCTCTAAAACTGATAAGTTCTCCGTCTTGATCAACTATTTTAACTGTTATATTGTTAATTGCTTTGACGCTAACTGGAAAATACAAAATGGGCAAAGGAGATTCAACTATTTTATACCCTGGAGCTACAGTTGGATAAAACTGGTGAATAATATGAACAGGTTTACCATTATTGTAAGAACCGACACAAATATTACAGTCAATACAAATAGCATTCACCTTAGTTATTTTTGCAACATTATCTGATTCTTCCTCTTTCATAGCTTCTAGTATCCTGCTATTAAAACCCAACATTTTTCCTATCGAATCTTCCTTGGTAAAATCAATTATTCTACTACACATTAAAAAAGTTTTTAAAGTATTAACATTTGCTTTTAAAAGAAAAAAATTTTTTTCATTCGGAAATAAATCTTCTATACTTTCTCTTATGTATTTTTCTATATCTGTAATTTCATAAGTTCCGTCGGGAATAACAATTACTTTATTATCTATATAAAATTTATTATATCCGTCTTTTATATTGGGGATAGTCATAAACGTTTCAAAATCAGCTAAACCCAGATAATATTGTTTTTCATCCTCTAAATATATGGGCGGATTAAAATCAGCAGACAAAACAGAACTGTTTCCTGATATGGCAATTGTGGTAGACATTGCAGTTTATTTATGAATGAGATATTACAATAAATAATGAGTTTATATATTTTTTTGCAAAAATTTTAGGGATAGTTGACCACAGTTATATGAATTAAATTTTTGTTTATTTTCATAAGTATAAAATACATCCACTTTGCCATTCGAATTAAAATATTTGAGAAGTTCAAAAGGTGGTTTTAAATTTCCATAACTATCAAAATATATTACATTTTTGTTATTTTTAATATAAGCAGTCCAATGAGATCCTTTATTTTGTTTTTTATCCAAATTTACAATACCACATTCTTTCAGATTAATTTTTTTTGGAAGTTCATCGAGCATAAAAACACCTCTAAAGCCAGTTATTTTTAACAGCTTTACATATTTAATAATATCATTGTTCGTAAGTGCTCTTTTTGGAAAACTTATTTTGAGTTTTTTTTTTGTCTGATTGCTTTCATTTTGACGGATCCTCCTTTATAAGGTCTAATAAATAGTCCCTTTCCTTTATATGGTCTAATATATAATCCTTTGCCTTCTTTAGAAGCATTTTCCATTGCAATATTATGTCTATGTATTTCTTCTAGTTGCTGTTTAGCTGCTTTAGCATCATTTACTGCCTTAGCAAATCCTGCCGCGCCTCCACCTAGTGCACCCAGGGCGCCAAGAATGGGAAACAAAAGAGGTAGAAATCCTCCAATTTTTTTGGGTGTTCGAATGATACGTTTTCTTCTCAATTTAAGTTTACCCCCTTTTGTATTTTTTAATCCCAAACCGAACTTTCTTTTACCCTTCATTATTCCTGCAACACTTAAAGCTGCAATTTTTTCACCAATAGAAGAATCTTTAGCTTTTACCCTATCCCAGGCTTTTTTTTCTAATATTTGGTCAGATATGTGTCTTTTTGATAAATCTTCAGTCTGAGAGTAAGATATATCATGTTCTTTGCAAGCGGAATCCAATGGATTTATACCAACGTCACCTCTAGTTAATCTTTTTTCCAAGTTGGTGCCGGGACCACAATAATTATATCCTGGTATATGAACTTCGAAAGGTAGTTTACTAATTAATTTATTTACTAAACCAGAGCCTTTTCTATTACGTGTTTTAATAGTTTTTTTCAACTTATGACGACCCACAGTCATTGAAGTTCTTTTTATACTAAAAGCACATTGACATTTTTCTGGTATAAATACTTTTACTTTTAAAAATATTTACTAGTGTGATTAAGAATGAGGATTAAAAAACAAAAATTCTCATTACCAGTAAATAATCATGACGAAAAAATTTTAAGTAAACAGTTGAGAAAGCATGGTGACTTATTTTGCGGTGGTTCAAAAAGAAGGCTTATAGTTGGTTGCAGTGGTAGCGGTAAAACCAACGTTATGCTTACACTGCTCGAGCATCCTAATGGAATTAGGTTTGAAAAGGTCTATGTTTATTCAAAGTCATTAGATCAACCAAAATATGAATATTTAAGAAAGTTGTTAAAGCCTATGAAAGAAATTGGATACTTTGAATATGATAGCGATGAGAACATTATTTCACCTCATGAGATAAAGCCAAATTCCGTTATCATTTTTGATGATATTCCTTGTCATAATCAATCTATTATTAGGGACTATTTCACGCATGGAAGGCATAGAAACACCGATTGTTTTTTTATTTTTCAAGGATATTCCTCAATCCTTAAACGTCTAATTCGAGAAAATGCAAACTTATTAATTTTATTTAAACAGGACTGTTTGAGTTTAAAACATATATATAATGACCACTGTATATTGGATATGACATTTGATCAGTTTAAAAATATTTGTGCTAACTGTTGGATGGATCCATATGGCTTTCTTGTAATTGACAAAGATTGTGAAGTAAATCACGGCAGATATAGGAGTAAATTCGATTCCTTTATATATTTATAAAAGTAAAAAATTTGCAGTTTTATTTCATTTAAAACTTGTACAGCATGGATAAACGTTTAGCTCGAGAATTAATAAGATCGAGACAAGCCGTGAAGCAGAAATATCAAAGCTTGAAATTAGCTACTTCTACTGCTCAGTCCGAATTAGAACAAACTTATAGACCAATAACACAACCACTTAAACATCTAATTTCAAGTATTGGTAAATCCGAACCATTCGATTTAAAAGAAGAAAGAGTTTCAAAGTATGAAGATTTCAAAACACCTACAAAGCTTTATAAAACATCAACTCCGACGAAAAATATTCAGAAAACAGGAAAAACTCCGTTACTCCCTACAGAACTACCAACATTTTTAAATGACAGTAGTATCACTTCTTCCACTCCTGTAGTACAACCATTGTCATCAACTGTTATAGCAGAAACTTCAGATCTTTCTAGTGACACAACAACAAATTTAAACTTGTCAGACATATTGGAACAAACTAGAAAAACAATTCAAACCTATGTTGGTACACCATCATATAAAGATTACTTAGCAGATTTTCATGAATTACCCAGATCATATATTGATGAGGGTGTGAAAGATACACAACATAAATTTGACCATTATTATGGAATAGTTCATGACCTCGAAACGGATAAGTTTTCTTTTGGTTTAACACAGATACCGGTAGAAATTATTGGAAAAGACATTAAAGTGGGAGGAATAACGTACACAGGCGCGCCAGGTTTATACGAATTGCTTTTCAAAAAAGAACCGAAAGATTATAAGAAGGAAGATTTAGATAATTACATGAACATTCTAGCTAAAACAAATGTATATCGTAGGAATTTTTATTCAAATGAACAAGTTCAAGGAAATACATCACACAAATATATTACAATAATAGGACCATATTTACAAAGAAAGGGGATTACAAAGACAAAAACCTTGCCAAGATTAGTTACAGCATTTAACAAACCAAAACCTCCGTTTAGAACAACTAGAGCCAAATCTACAGGAAAGGGATTAATTTTGAAAACAAACAGATCAAATACAGACTATGTATACTGGAATAATGTAAACGAAATTGTTGATAGGCTACGTTTATTAATTTCATCAAGTGATGCGGGAAATAATGCTCATAGTAACGAGATTATCTCTATTATTGAAGAATTAAGAGAAGATAAAGTAATACTATAAATAACAGCTATCAAATATAATCATATTTATTGTTTAATGAAAGCTCAACATGACAGTTGATAAATTTGGACGCCATATTTCAAAACAAAATCAAGAGAGAATAAGTGACATTAATAATTTAAAAAGGAGATTAGGTGAAAATGAAACAAATAATGAAATCTTTGCTAAAAAGCTTAAGGTTTTTGATTAAAATTTTTTAAAGTATGAAAACCAGATTAAAGGATGTTATACCTCAATTGAAAACGTTAATAAACAGTTGCTAACGCTAAATCAAATAAGTAAAGATTTGCAATTTTTAAATGAACATGTTAAAAAGGAAGACAAAAAATTAAGTGATGATATCAACAAAATTAATAAAATAATGGAAACAAATATAAGAGAAGTAATAATTGAAAAACACAAGGAAAAAATTAAACAATTAAGAACTTTTATAAAAAAGTTAGGTGATGAAAAAAAAAGAAATCAAAATAGCATTCTTAACAGTAGAACAATTGACCAACTCACTTTGGAAGAAAATCAACAATATATTTCCTTGGAAAATATAATGTCCAGTGTAATTAAGAAATTAGAATAAGAATTAAATAAAACAGAAAAGGAATTCAAAAATAGTGATAGTAGATCAACTACTTTCTTAACTGGAGAGATAAAAAAATCCTTTAATGCGTTAGAAAAGGAGATTACTAAAATTAGTAAAGTTTTAAATGAAAAAAGTTATACAATACAAATTGATAAATTGAATGAATGAGAAAAAACATATAAAAGTTATATTTCGAATTATTACAAAACATAGAAAGTGAACTTTCTTAAAATTGAATAAACAAGTTTGTTGTCATGACAACCGTTAAACAACAAGTCGTTAATGAATTACATAAACCTGTTAGAAAAAACTACAAACGCAGAAGGGTGGTAGTGAAAGGGTTAAATGATCTTTTTCAAGCTGATTTGGTTGAAATGTTACCCTATGCCAAATTTAATAAGGGATTTAAATATATCTTGATTACCATAAATGTATTTTCTAAGTATGTTTGGGCCGAACCGGTAAAATCTAAATCTGGAAAAAACGTAACAGCGGCCATGAAAAAAATATTAATCAGTGCAAAAACTCCACCAAAAAACTTGCAAACGGACAGAGGGAGAGAGTTTTTCAATGTAAATTTTCAAAATTTGATGCAACAATTTCGAATTAACCATTATAGCACGTTTTCCAATTTGAAAGCGGGTATAGTAGAAAGAGTGAACAGGACTTTAAAGAATAATATGTGGAAAATATTTAGCATTCAAGGAAATTACAAATGGTTTAATATATTAGCGGATATTGTAAAAGATTATAACAATACAAAACATTCTTCAATAGGAATGAAGCCAAAACAAGTAAATAAAACAAATGAAAATAGAATCTTGAAATCTGCATTTACTCATGCTAAAACGTTAGATATAAAATCTCCAAAGTTTAAAGTGGGTGATCACGTACGAATAAGCAAGCATCGAGAGGCATTTTCAAAAGGTTACACACCAAATTGGTCAAATGAGATATTCCACATTAAAGAAGTTAAGATGACAAACCCTTGGACATATTTAATTCAAGACGAAAATAATCAGGACATTCTGGCTGGTTTTTATGAGCAAGAATTACTAAAAGTAAAGCATACCGATGTGTATCTTATTGAGAAGATTTTGAGAAGGAAAGGAAACAAAGTTTATGTGAAATGGTTAGGACTTGATAAAAAATATAATACATGGATTGATAAAAAAAATATTGTTTAATTAAATTGAAATTAAATTTTAGTTAAATTTGTTTTATTTCTGTTCCTCACTTTATGCTTTAGCTGATACAAATTACAAAGTCGTAATGTGCTAATTAATTTCAAATAAAATTCACATTTATTAAACTAAAATTTTATTAAGTAAAACATCAAATACAATTTTTATTAAAACGTGTCAAATATATTTTATTTCTATGTTCCTCAGATAATATCGAATCTAGAATAAGTTTACAATCATTTATTCTTTTTTCAAAACGGAGTCTATCTAAGTACCACATCTGAAAGTTACTCCTACGGGCTTGTCTGTAAGCAAAGCTCCACTTCACTAACACATGCACCTTATTGTTCTCTTCCAGAAAAGATATTGTTTTCTTCGTAATATTTTCTTTTTGATCCATTTTCATTGTTTTCTTCGTAATATTTTCGTTTTGTTCCATTTTGCTTCAATTTGTTTTCCATTTGTTCAGGATATAAAGCAAGTAATTCCATCATAGTTAAAACATTTTCACTGTTAGGATTTTCTCTTGGACTTATTATATTATAAACATGCGTACACAAGTCGCCACAATCAGCTGAAATATTATTTTGAAATATGTATTGAATTCTTGCCTTTTAAGTATAGATAATTTATAATCAATAATTTCCTTTAATCGCCACAAATTGTCCAAAGACTCTTGTCCTAAGTATATGAAGTGTGGGCCTTTTGTAATTTGTAGAACAGGGGTATCATTTATTTTCTGAACCTGCCGATGAATGTTGTTTATATTCACACTGGTTTGATCAACTCGAGGAAAGTAGAAATTGTTCACAATAATTCCTTGATGAACACAAATGTCTTTCCAATTTTCTTCGGTTAGTGCGATTGAAAATCCAGTTTTTCCACCAATTACAATTTTTGGAGAAAAATCATTTAAACTAATGCCAACAAGAACAAATTTTGACAAAGAATTATTTAAAAAATAAATTTTTGAATTAAGAAGCGTTTTCAAAGGTTTATGAACCACGGCGTTGTTCATAATGACTAAACGAGACTGAAACATATTGTGTTATTCTTGTACTTAAATATTCTCATCCCCACTTTCTTTAAAGTTTCGATTAAAATGGATTAATGAAAAAACAGATTTCCAGTTTGAAATTTGTAATAAAGATAAATAATTAAAATGGTAATGTATAAAAATAATGCAAAGTTAAATGTAACACTAATGATGGAAAAGTAATAATTTTTGAATCCGTCATAATAATTGATACAGTTGGGGGTTAAAATTTGTAACTGATTATTTTTAAACTCTAACCTTTCTATCCAACTTGTATCAAAAATAGATCGATTTGGATAATGATACAAAATTTTAAAAAATTTACTTGCATTTTCATTTCCATTTATTCGTTCCATCCAACTAATTGTACTATTGTTAATTAATCCAATTTTCATAAATTTACAATATTTACTTAGAGTGACGTCTGTTTTATTAGAAAAACATAGTTCACACTGTGTTACGCCAGGGGGATGATGAACATAAAAAACATTTTGGAAAATAAAATAAAGAAGAATAAATTGAGATCTACTGATAGTCATTAAAACAAATTAATAATTATATTCCAAATTTATTAACATTAAGCAGATACTTTCGCCACGAAAGCAAAAGCAGTTGTAAAAAAATAACAATAAAATACTTAATTTAAATATATGTAAAAGTTCATAAATAAGAATATTAATAATACTATATAAAATGTGTAGCTTGAAGACTTATTTTGAATGGTTACAATTATTCGATTCCTATTTTTCCATAAACAGTTATTTAAATCACAATTCCTAGCAAATTTCTTATGCTCCACAATAGGATCATCATAACTTAACCAATCAAAAATTTCAATACCACAATAAAAACATTTACAAATATCATTGATTGAAGTATAGTAAAAGCCAGCTCCAGCTAACACTTCTGGTCTCAATTTTCCTTTCCATTTTTTAAAAGTGGAAAGTCGTTTTTCATATGTTTTAAAATAACTGTTATCAATTTCTTTGTCAAAAGTTTCTAAGCACATTTTGTGAAAGACTTATGAAGACTAACTTTGGTTTCAAAAACAACAAATTTAAATACCTTATAATATCTACATAAATATATCTAAATCTTCATGTTCTGCATTCCATTGATACAAAGCAATATCTTGGTGTCCCCAAGCTAATGTATTAAAACTATAGGGAATTTTATACCGCTTATCATATTCGGAACTCAAAGCCAATTTATTAATTAACTCTGTAAAAATTGTATGTTGTCTAGATCGAAAAACATACATTGAACAAAAGGTTTTAGAATGATTTTCAACAACATCTTTATAATGAATGAAATCCAACTGCTTTTTAATTGCACTTTTTTTAACACCTTTTGCTTTTTTTGTTAAACTGTTTTCCGTTTAAATACAATATGCTTTTGCTCCAGTACCAAAGAAAGCAGTAATGGGTTCACCAGCATATTCATCTTTGAATTTTCCTATAACTGACTTTATAATAGGCATTTCATGAATATTATTAAATTCATAATTAGATGTGTCAAATTTGTGAATATTTTTTATCATGTCAGAATAAATATTTGGAGTTGTGACTTCTAAAATGAACGAATCGGTATCGGTGTATAAAAGTGAAATATTTTCCTGATAAAGAGGTTTTAAAAAATTATAAAAGAAATCATACATGACAGTTTTAGATATATCTAATATTGAGAAGCCTACATATATTGGTTTATTGTAAGTAACTTGAATCTTTTGCATTTGAATAGCTACCAAGTTTTCAAGAAAATATTGTTAAGTCCTTGAAATATGGTTTTGCAATTAAATTCTCAGCACCATCTTTTCTTCTATTTTTTTCCCACTCTGTAACAAGTCTTACGTCAATTCTCCTATCAACATTTTCCATAGTCTTGCCATAAATACTATTATTTGCCAACTTGTAAGTATTACGATCAAATTCATTCTTTGAATCATTTCTTAATCTTGAATTCAAGTCTATATATTTTTTCAACCAATCAGATTGAGAAAACTGTAAAACTCTATGAACTTTAGTTAACTTGAGTCCATGTTCCAAACATTGTTTTAATAATTGATAGTGAATAACATATTTTGATTTATCATTTAAATTGGGTATTAATTTTATGCATTTAGAATTTGGCGGTTTAAAGTTTTCTGGACAAAACGGAAAATCGTTATGATAGGAATGTAGACTTGTAGGATATTCTAAATCAACTTCTAAAACATATCCCTTATTAGATTTTTTAGAAATATTCATAATATTTAAATCATTGATTTCTTTATCTGTTAACCAAACAAAATCTCCCGTTGGAATGTGCTGTGACATTGCATAACCATACAAATTTGTTGCATCATAATAAATTATGTATTTAGTTGGCTTTAAAGGATCAAAATTTAAACGAAATGGGAAATGGGTTATTAGCTTCAGATTTTCTACAAATGCAAGAGCTCACACCACCGCGAACGCTTTTTTTGAAAAAGTGTATCATATCTGGATCAGTTAACAATTCTAACTCTATTCCAGCATAAAGCAAACACGCCTCCCAGCATAAACCTGGAAAAGTGTAAAAATGAGCTGGATCGAGCTTATATGTGGATAAACAAGTGCTTCTAAAATTTTCAAAAATATCTGCCAAAAGTAAAGTATCAGAGAGTAAGTAAACGTCGGAGTATTGACCAAGAGATTCACATTTAAACAATTGCCAAACCTTTACAGCTCTTTGGTATTCAGCATCACTGATGTGCTCATCCGTTAAAGTATTATAAAATTGGTCTTTCTGAGGTAAAGTTGTTTCTTCTAATTTTAAATAATCATCAATATAACTGTAAGGAAATACACCTTTTTGCCGAATAAGTTTAAATCTTTCTTCATCATTGAAAATTTTTTTTATTTCCTTACATTGTTCATCTTTTAAGCTTTCAGAGAGTTTTGATAAAGAATGGGATAGAAATTGAAAAGAATCAATAAACCTTAATGATATATTTTTTTCTTAGCCTTTTGTGTCTTTTTATCAAAATAGTTATCCACATGAATAAGCTTTTCAAATGAAATATATTTTTCCTTGTTTTGTGCGATAACTGTTAGTTGTTCTTTGTTCAAGCATAATTTTTTAAGAAATAGATGAGAATCATAATTACGCAAATTATGCAATATAACTGGAATAAAGTTAGGTATTCTGTAATTTATGTTGCAGAGTGAATGAGCTGGACCTCTATAAAGACCGGTTATATGACAATGATCTGCAACCCTGTCATTTAAAAGAGGTTTATTACAAATATGACAAACTTTTTCATAGTTATGATAAATTTTGTCTAGTTCGTTCAAAGGGATCATTTTTTTAGGAGCCTTTAAATATTTATTGTATATGTTATACACATCTCTTTCTAAAGAATTTATAAATAATGTATCACAATTTTGACCTCTATATTTTTCAAATTTAGAATAATTATCGTCGAAGGAACATTTAATGTAATAGGCAAATGAATGTGGAATATGTTCATATTGTTTTAAGGTGTATGAAGTATTAGGTTTTTTATCAACGTTGTCATTATTTAAAGGCTTTAAAATGTATTCAAAATCTGCATACACCACGAAAGGAACTTTCATTTGTTTATGATAATTTACAAATTTCAAAATATTATCATATGAATAGTTTCCAAACTTATCTTTTATTAATTCTTTAGAAGGTAGGTTAATTCGTAAATGATCACAATCATAGCTATTGTGTTGTAATAAATTTTCTTCTGTAGGGAAATATTGTAAACAACCATCGCAAATATATTTTTTTCCGTGATGTTTAGATATTTGTGCAGAAACCAGTTTTGATAAATCTTTAATATAGCGATAATGAAAAGTTTTTTCATCATCATCACTTATTAACAATAAATTGACATGTTGATTTTTTTATTCGATGTATAATAAAGTGGACCAATTACTTCATACCCCTTTTTAGGATTTATAATTTCTAATCCATATACATTAATAGAAATGTTATTTTTTTCTTCAAAAATCTTAATGTTCTTTAGCAACATTGGAAATTCTATACCTGACATATCCAAAACAGAAGAGTAGTGTGGGTAGGATGAAGTTTCAAAATCTAATCCGCTTGGTTGGTGAAGAGCAGACACAACTGCCCAGGCGAAGCAAAAGTTGTCATCATTCCTAATGTTGATCACAGCTTGACGTCTCTTGATCTCTTGAGGAAGTTCGATAAAAGATGAGGCTCTCAGCGGATTGTGCTTGTTAACATTAATTTCCAAATGAAGTAAATTCATCAAAGCCCATCCTGCAACGTAAAAATTAAAAAATTACTTTTTTTTGTTGCTGTTGCAAAATCGAAAATAAATTCTTTACCTGAATCTCTTTCTGCAAATTCGTCAGCTTTCTGGTCAATAATGGTGCAGATTTGCTCTAACACTTCTTTTTTCTGATATCCCTGGCAAATGACTTGGAACGGCGCATTAAAAGATTTGACATCATAGCTGTCGCTGCTGGGGTTAAAATAGAAACCGAACAGTTCCATATTTAGCTTGATACATTTATGTTTCTGCAGTTCTTGATCTATTAGATGTGCAATTTTGTATTCCAAATGTTGAAAATATTCTTTCACATTTATGAAGTTTTGGTGTGAGGAAATCCTATAAGATATTATTCGTTCCCTGAATGCTGACTTGATAATTTCAACACCTTCCTCCAAGCCTATTTTGGAATTGTTCTTGTGCACACTAGATCGAAGATGTCCACCCCATAGACTTTGGTTTATATTTTTCTTGCATTCTTTACAATATTTTACAATATTTGTAGAATCTATATAAATTAAGAAAAAAATATTTTACAAAATATTTTACAAAATATGACATGAAAAATAAAATGTTCTTACCTTTAACAAGCTTTGGTTTTTTCAACCAACTGTTGAGTTTTGTGGAATTTCCGTTAACATGTTTTTTAATATGTCGCAATAAATTATCCTTTCTAGTGAAGACTTTATTACATGTTACACACTTATGCATTTCTGAAGTTTTCTGGATAATAATAATAATAATAAAATTAATATTGTGCAATTCTATTTAGTTATAGTCAAATTTTGAAAAAAGCAATTGCATTTTTGAAGTTCTTTGTATAATAATAAAATTAATATTGTGCATTTTTATTTAGTTATAGTCAAATTTTGAAAAAAGCAATAGAAATTAATTGACTTTATGAATCCATTTCTTCAAATGAGTCAACTAATTTGTCAAAGGCCTGTTTAACATAATTCACCGTACTTTCGTGTCCCTTTTTAATTGTGATCAAATTAGTTAAATTTTGAATAGCGAAACCCAGACACTTAAGGTTTGCTATTTGTTTTTTATTTTTTTTATTAATTTAAAATTTTTTTTTAATGATAAATGATGGTTTCGAAATTGAATTTTGTTCAACTGGTGAATTATTAGGAGAAATATCCGAAGTTAAATTTGCTTCAATTTGTTTTTCTTGCGAATCAGAATTTACAATAGCATATGGTGAATTAATAGAAGATATAGCCGAACTTAAATTTTGATCAATGTGTTTTTCTTGCGAATCAGAATTTACAATATCATATGGAGTATTAATAGGACAAATAGCCAAACTTAAATTTTGATCAATTTGTTCTTCTTCCGAATCAGAATTTTCACTAAACAAAAAGGGAGAGCAAATTGGTCTCGGAGAATTAATTGGCGATTTTAATGTTAAATAATTTGGATTAGATTTTTGAAAACAAACAATATCCTCATAGCTAGAATTTTGAGTTTCGTCAATGTCATTCAGTTCTTCAAGAGTTTGTTTAATTTTTGTTGTAATTAAGTTCGATTTGTTGTCAATAATATCATTAAGATCGTCAAGAGTTTCTTGTTGACTAGCTGTAAATAAATATTTTTCGTTGTTCTGTTTGTTGGCATTATTCTGAACTTGGCTATTGTAAATAATTTCATTCAAGTCCTGAATAGTTTGTTGTTGACTAGTTGTAAATACGTCTGTTTCATTGTTTTGTGGGTTTGCAAAATTTTGCATTTGAGTATATGTGTATAAGTCAAAGTCATTGTCAATAATTTTGCTACTCGATGCCAAAAAATTGTCCATTATGAAAAAAATCGTAATAACAAATAAAAATGCCACAAATGTACATAAAAATGCCACCAATATATATAAGAATTAAATCTTGCCAAATAAAAATGTTAGAAATAAAAATAAAAATTAAAAAATTACCAAATAGACACAATGTAAACACCAGAAAACTCGCGAGCTCTGCACAGTGTGAATGCAGAAATCAACTGCATTCGTCTCTTCGCTGAGGCGATTTTATATGCAAAAGTTAATCACATGTGTCCTACTTAAAGTTGAACGACAATCTCTAAAAACCACTTTCCCAAGCCGATCAACAACCTTACCCCCCGCCCCCCCCCCCCGGACCCCTGAATTTCCGAGACTCAAATCCCGGCTCCCCAATTTCGGGCTACCCTCTTCAGGTTAAGTTAAGTTAGGTTAGGTTATGTTAGGTTAGGTTAGGTTAGGTTAGGTTAGGTTAGGTTAGATTAAAAAAGAAGAAAAGAAAAAAGGAGAAGGAAAGAAAAAGAAGAAAGAAGGAAAAAGGAGAAGGAAGGAAAAAGGAGAAGGAAGGAAAAAGGAGAAGGAAGGAAAAAGGAGAAGGAAGGAAAAAGGAGAAACATATAAAAAAGAGAAAGAAGGAAGGGAGAGAAAGAAGATAAGGTGAGGGTGAGGGGGGGTTAAGGGGGGTTGGCGGAGCGAAGAGGGGGCGAAGCCCCCCCCCCCCCCAAGGAAACTGACAGGGAACGGGACAGCGAAAAAAAAAAAAAAAAAAAAAAAACTTAAGTATTGCAGGTAGTTAAAGTGATGGTCGATGGGATATATACTTAAGAACATCCACTCGACGATCATACAGTATCATTCGCTGTAATATCAGTTGTCGCTATTATTTATAACGTATAACCAAATTTTTTATCAAATAAATCTATCTAAATCTAAAGTTCCTAACGATGGCAGAAAATATGATTGGAAACGCTGCCCAAATTGAAGAAAATAATGTGGAGATCGCCGCTCAAATTGAAGAAAGAGAAGAGATTTTTAATACCTTGGAAGGTGATTCCATCAGTTATAAACATTCATTTTTGGACAAATCATCTAGGCTTGTTAGAAGATCATTCTTGTTTAACATCGACATTAATTATATTGAGGAGGAAGAAGAAGAGGAGGAGGAAGATGATCAGGAAATTGACGAAGGAGTGGACATGGATGGACAACTGCTAAATTTAGGAACCGAGGCTGACGTAAAAATAAGCAAGTTTAGGGCTAGTGAATTATTTAATAATTTTGAAGAAAAAGATGTATGTGTTATACAAAGCTACACTAAAATTGAAAGTCGAAGACTAGGAACATTTGCTATTTGCCTTCCTTGTAGTGCAATTCACAGGAGATATTTACGGAGAGGGGAGTCCGATCATGTGAGCTGCCGCTACAAAAGAGCTTATGTTGTTAGTGCTTCTGATTTACATTGTGCTATTTGTAGGATACATCTTTTTCTACTAATTCCTGAACATGCTTGCTTTTACTGCAATAAAAATGAAAAAAAAGAGATAGAAGATTATGTCGTTAAATATTAATATTAAACATAGTTTGTAAAAGTGATGTGTAGATTATTTCAACAATATTAATTTTAAATATAGGTTATAAACGTAATGGGTAGATAATGTCAAAAATATTAATTTTAAACATAAATCGTAAAGATAATAGGTAGAATACGTCAACAATATTAATTTTAAAAAATGTCAACTGTTACTATAAGCGGTTACATATTTTCAGTGCTATACGCAAAATACTTCTTTTTATTCTAACATCTGACCCTGTATTTTTTTTACTGCAACAAGAACGAAAAATGAAATAGCTAATCATATGTAAAAATAATGTGTAGATTATGTAAACTGCCACTATAAGCGCTCATATATTAGCATAAAATTTTGTTAACGCTTGTTTCTGTATTCAATTGAGTTTTCTCTTACTTGATGCAAATTATATTAATATTATTAGTATAATTAAAAAGTAGTAGATTAGGCTATGCCGCGCCGGTCCGACAATCAAAACCGTCATTTTTACATGTAAATTCCCATAAGAAAATTTAAGCTTCGATTTGCAAAAGTGGTGCCATTTTAGGGCGTGGCACTTTTTGTGTAAACCCATAACAATTGTTTTGTTATGTAATGTGAAAATTAGTATGTATTAAAAAACTTGTTAGATCATTGTTGTCGTTTCAATATAGGAAAAGGAAAAAATGTGTGTCAATTATTATATATATATTTACATTTACTTTTTTTTACAAAATTATTTGTTACCAGAGTTTTCACAAACACAAATTATAAAAAAAATATTATCCTCTTTTTAAAATTACAACAAAATGATGTCTAATTACATCTTTGAAGATTTGTACCAAATAGTAATATCTAGTGCGACATACAGGACAATTGTTATTACCATTATACAACAACAATTTTCATCATTCCATCTTAAAATACATTTTAAACAAAAAATGTGGGAACATGTATTTGGTCTACATGAATCATAATATTCGATTATTTCAAAACAAATAGCACAAAACACTTTTTTCTCTTCACTCTCAGTTTTGTTCAAATTTTTTAAAACAATCCCATTATTTTCTTCTCGAACTAATGGTATATTTTCTTCTTGAACTCCTGGTATAATTTCTTCGAGGCTAATTGTCTGAAGCGGAATGGATCGATTTCTTTCTCCAACTGATTCACTCATTTTATTTTAATATTATTATTAATAGATTTATTCAACAGATTTTTTTCTTTTAACAGTCACTCGTACCTTAACATACTAAAATGATCTTGATGCACCTATTTATAAGACTTAAGAATGCAAAATCAAATGTGGGAGAACAAAGAGAAAAAATTAAAAATATGATGCGAATGAGAATAAAAGGGGAGGAAGTTAAGAATGAGGGACATGAGAGAGAGGAAGAGGAGGAGGAGGAGGCGCTCCCCTATTATAACTACTTCTCTAGACTTGAGAGAAGCTTGTGAGAAGTACTAGGCGGCAGATGTAATGCGGCTGAAGCATGTGACCGCCACTCTGCGGCTGTCGCTTATTACGCGGTTTATAAAGGAACTCTTCCTGCTGTTATGTCGTATCTCTATTCGGCTTCCTTCTTCGATCTCCCTTTTATTGATATATAGACATCCCGCGACCTATCATAGAGGAACATTAATTTAAAACATTACACATTTTTTTATTGGTCCAACCCATTTCAGACAAACGTAAAGTAAGGTTTTGTTATATATATTTACGGACAGACCTTTGCCAACTATAGTTTTTAAGGGAAAATAACTTTTTGAAGATCATGGCCGCATTTACGCTTAGGCTATCTATCTGCAGCCTATATGGGCTTGCATCACAAATGGCTTCCCGTTTTATAACCTTAAGTGTGATTTACCTTATGTTTTTCATTATTAACCCTATTTTAAAAATCAATGAAGCTATAGTTATTTTTAAAATAGCATGTATTAATATGGACAAAAAGTATTAGAACTAAAAATAACTTCTATCAGTATAAACATCTTTTAGGGTCCATGTTAGTAAATGTTAACGAACCAACGTGTTAAGACAAGCATTCATGCTTTCTCAAAAAGGGTCGATAAAATATAAAATATAGTAACTCAGTCAAGAACGCTTTTACTCTATTTTAGCCTATTTATGATTCATCTATATCAAGTAGACAATTACACAGTTATAAACTATATAGATCACCAGTATATAAAAACTCAGATGAAATACGCACTCCTATCAACTTTTAAGTTCTTATAATAGACTTTTCCGATAGCTATGTATACATTGAACAGGGGCGTGTGGTAAAATTTTAAGAAAGGGAAGCAATTTTTAGAAACTTACCTATTTGTAATGTAATTCGATTCTTCGATCATTTTTTGCAAATTCGTCAATGACGTCATCATAAAAACGTCGATGCTCCGACATATTTTGGAGAAGTATATTTTCAATGGACAACAGCGATGTATGCGAAAGTCTCTCCTGCCCCGTTGAATTTCTCATGAAATTTTTTATACGTTTAAGTGTTGAAAAATTGCGTTCTACTGATGAACTTGTGGCAGGTATTGTCAATACTAATTCACACAATTTCGACACTTCGGTGTAGGCATCTTCCAGCTCCTTGTCTTTTAAAAATTGCATGAGTTCCTTAGCGTTATTTTTTGGGCTAATGTCATCAGTTTCGTAAATCACTTCTAGTTCAGATCGCTGTAACATTCGGTCGAAGAACTGGCCATAATGAAGAAGAGATTTAAACGCATCTTCTGGAAAAGTTTTTCCTTTAAATGCATCAAAATTGCAGAGCTCGAGGAATTTAAAATCATTTAAACCGTTAAATCTGTAGTTTATTTGTTGATGAATTTGATCGATTATTTCATAAAAGAGGCGTCTGTATGATGTTTGAACATCTCCCACTTTGTCTGTTCGAAGACGCTTGGCCTGTGGCTTTACATTTAGCGCCATCGTTTTCTCCCAAAATAGGTCAAAGTCATCTCTTTTTTGACTTAACATGGACTTAAAATCATCCACTTTTTTTAGGCAAAAAGCAATATCATTTGCTTTAGTTTGTAATATATCAAAACATGGTCCGACAATGGAAATATTTCTGAAAATATGTTCAACAAATAATTAAAGTTAAAATCTCGTTTCAAACAGTCCAGAAACCCCCTCGAACTATTTATTGCTTCTGAGTCCCACGTTTCATTATTTTCTATTATATTCTCAAACAGTTCAATCAGTGATTCACGATTTTCAGATACTGTTAACACAAGTCTTCCATTATAGTTCCACCTAGTAGGAGCTACTTTGGGCAATCGTTTGTGGACAATGGTGTCCAAAGCTTGTGTACGTTTTGTTGACTTGGAAAAAAAGAGCAGCCATGCCACTTAAAGTAACGAAAAATACTTTACACTCTTTAATGTGATTGATGGACTGGGATAAAACTAATAATATAATAATAATTTATGAACAAAACAATGGACAAACACAGCACTTGGGAAAGTTTTTCGAACTTTAGCTTGCAGACCCCCTAATTGTCCTGCCATCACTGCAGCTCCATCATAGCTTTGAGCAACTAATTTTTTCTCTCCATTAATTTCTTTAGTAACGTTATAAACTACGGTATATAATGCATCTGCTGTACGATTTTCGGCCACATTCTTGAAACCTAAAAATCGCTCTTGATTACTTCCGTCTGTTTTAACGTAGCGTATTACTATAGATAATTGGCTAAAATTAGTGATATCAGTTGTTTCGTCCAGAACAATAACAATGAACCGCGCCTCGCCAATCTCCTGCTTAATTCTTTTTAGAATAATGGTTGCAGCAGCAGAAATTAAATCATTGTGGATTCGATTCGAAGTTCCGCGTTTTGCTCAAAAACAAGGGTCCATTGGTGGCGAAACGCTTCAAGTTCTTGACAAATTTTTGTTTTTCTGATTCTGAAAGAGAATAGGTAAGAGCAAATTTTATGTATAAAATAATTTTTTCAAAAAATTGTGAGCAAATTACATTTATCCCCGCTGCTGCTCGGTAAAGGTACGTCCGGGAAATATGCTTCTATGGGGTCGATACTAAAGGGTAAATGTGCGCATCTTGTGCTGAAAACAATTTTTTTTGTAGAGCTGATAATAAACTCAGCAGTGGCGTCCGATATGGGCACATTTTTCGAAACCTCGTCGATACAAGTTTCAGGTCTAAACGGTTAATTTCTTAAGAGGGGATATGTTTTCTAGATCTCTCATCTAAAAAATCTCGGACAAGTCTGTAAACCAGCAATATCGGGACAAGATATGTAGGTTAAGAAAATTAAAATAGAAAAAAGGGGTAACTTTGGGGGGATGTAGTTTCTTAGAAAAAAAATTATTTTCATTTTTCCATTTTAACTTGTGAAATGCTTAAGTTTTCACAGCTCCATGTAACTTTTAGTGGCGTAATTTATTAAAAAAGTATTTTGACAGCTGTTAAAAAAATTGTATTGTCCCCGTAACTTGAACTACTTAATTTTTTTAAATACGGTTTTTATAGTTTCATTTAACTTCTAATGGATTTATAATAAAAAAAATATTTTGACAGCTGACAAAAATAATTGTTTTTCCCCGTAACGTTTAACTGCTTAACAATTTTAAATACGGTTTTCATAGCTCCATGTAACTTCTAGTGGAGTACTTTATTAAGAAAAAGTATTTTGACACGTATCAAAAAAAAACCGTCTTTATCCCGTAACTTTTAAACTACCATAAAATTTTTAAATACGGGTTTCACAGTTCTTTGTAGCTTTTTGTGCTGTAATTTATTTGAACAAAATATCAAATATTTTTTTGACAGTTGTCAAAATGTTATGTTAAATATACTTCGCCACTAACAGTTACATGAAACTGTGAAAACCGTATTACAAAAATTTTAAGCAGTTCAGAAGATACTGGGAAAACAATATTTTTACTGGGAAAACAATATTTTTACAGCTGTCAATATTAATAAATTACAGCTTTAAAATGTACATAAAACTGTAAAACCCTTATTTAAAAAAATTAAGCACTGTGAAAGTTCCAATTTGATTCTTTTTATTTTTTTTATATAACCTATCTATTACCGAAATCAATACTTTAAATCCTTCGAGTTTCAAACAAAAACAACTGAAAAATTCACACCTGTACAAAAGACATTCACCTATTCATTACCCAAAACTCCTAAACCGATGCTTTAAACTAACCGATAAACTAGGAAAATATTATTGCTTTCAAATCAAAATCTACATAACAAAGGCTATTACAAATGAAAATTGTATTAAATGCTACTTTAACCCATATGTTCCTTAATTAGCCCTGAAGAATATATATATATATATATATATATATATATATATATATATATATATATAAACACGCAAATAACAATTTGCATCTGTATAATGGAAACCTGCACAACCTTGTAAAAATAGAAAAACTCCTCCGGACCGAAATACTTTTATATCCCGAATATATTGGAACTGTAAACATCCCCCATAATTACTTAAAAACGCGAAAACCCATTTAATCAAAAAAGATATTGCTTGAAACCATATAAACATAGAACACCATCTAATGTACACATTCTAATTCTTTTATGTATTTTTTTAAATAAGGAAATTAGCAGAAACTGAAAACAGAAAATATCACAAACGATGACAGCAACGCTAAGAATAAACAAAACAAGTTAAATGGTCCTTTTACGTCCAATACAGTTAATTTCAATACGCATGTCTAATATGTGATTGTACGGAGCATTCATTGTCTACCAACGAACATAACACGAACAGCAACAATCAAACCTAAAACATGGCCCATCGTTTATAAATGGTTGCATTAAAACCAGTATGTATCCAGTACGTTCCTCACAACGCCAATACCACCATCAACAGCAACGTCAAGTGTTCATTATTTCTATTCTAATTATGTTCATTTGGTAAACAAAATAGAGTAAGAAATGTATCACTAACACATTAAAAAATAAAAATTGTGCATTTTTGTTTTCAAATTAGATTTTCTGGTATTATATATAAGTAGTATATTATACTACAACGAATACGGAATTTTGAAAATGGGAAGAACAATATAACACACGCCGAGTAGTGTTATAACAAGTTTTGACTGTTAAATCTGGTAAATGTGTAGAAACAAATGAGGTTGGGCCTGAGCTAAGCATTCATTTTTAGAATTAAATGTAAAAAAAGGTAAATGTTTAAAATAGATAAAATGTTACAGTTTCAGTTATATAATAG
>JAUTXW010001457.1:0-32487 GCA_030620095.1 Kuschelorhynchus macadamiae | reverse complement strand
TCCGAAAATGCACCCCTAGGGAGTTACAGCCCCTCGAAGATGACACGCGAAAATAGTTTTTTGGCATTTTCTTTAAAACTATCAAAGAGAAGTTAATGAAATTTTGCATAGGTGCCTAATTTTTAATGAGAAATGTAACCAATTTGTCAGATTTGTCATATTTATTCAGGGGCGTAACTTACGAGGGGGCTGAAATGCTCTAATGACCATATTTTTTTTGTGGGTTGTATTTTCTAAAAAATACATCAAAAATATCAAATTCTGATTAATTTTACATAAAAAAGGTACTCTTGTTAAAATGTTTTAAAGTCGATCGTTTTCGAGTAATTTACAGTTAAATGTTGAAGTGTTTTCCTAAGGTTTTCATTTTACTTGTACAAGATATCTTAGAAACCCTTTTAAGTAGGCCGTGGTATGATTTAAACAAATGAGCTGTACGTCAAGTTGACTTTTGATGGAATTCTGTTATTTATTAATTACTTCATTTACTTTTAAAAAATGGCAAATTATACATTTTCCGAACAAGTTGATATGATTTTAACCTTGGGTGAGTGTTTCGGAAATTCAAACTTAGCAGTTAGAAGATATTCAGAAAAATATCCTGGTAGAAATGTACCGAATCGCAGAACATTTTTGGCAATAGAGCAGAGGTTACGAGAAAATGGTTCACTTACAATAAAAAACACAGATAATGGACGTCCCAGAAATGCGCGAACGGTAGAAGTTGAGGAACAAGTTTTAGAAACCGTTTTTCGTGAGCCTACAATTAGTTCACGCAGATTGGCGTTAAGAACGAATACTTCCCATTCAAGTGCGTTCAGAGTTCTAAAAGAACAGCAACTCCACCCCTACCACTTTAGACAAGTGCAACATTTACAACCAGAGGATAGGCCATTAAGGGCCGATTTTTGTGAAGTACTGCTTGAACGAGAACGTATTGATCCAAATTTTTTCAATAAAATCTTATTTACGGACGAAGCAACCTTCACAAGGGCGGGCGTTTTTAATTATCATAACTCGCATTTCTGGGCTGAAGAAAATCCAAGAGTCACTAGAGTGTCTCACTATCAACATGAATTTAAAATCAATGTTTGGGCAGCTACTTTGGGAAATAAATTTATAGGGTTTCATATTTTTAATGGTAATTTAAACGGAGATATGTATGCTGATTTTTTAGAAAATAATCTATTTGAAATATTAGAAAATGTACCGTTAAATCTTAGAAGGGACATTGTTTTTATGCATGATGGCGCACCCCCACATTTTAGTAGAAGAGCGCGACAGTGGTTAAATAATCATTTTCCAAACAAATGGATCGGACGCGGTGCAGATGCTCCAATTCACTGGCCTGCTAGGTCTCCCGACATGAATACACTGGACTTTAATGTTTGGGGAGATTTAAAGGCAAAAGTATATGAAAATGAAATAAACACGGTTGAAGAATTGAGAGACAAAATAATTCATGAATGTACACTTCTTCAAAATAATGGTCAAAGCTTAAATTTAATAAATAATTTAAACCGAAGAATAAATTTATGCATTCAAGAAAACGGAGGACATTTTGAGCATCTGTTATAATTTTGGTATAGTTCACTAGTGTTATTTATTTTTTAAAAATTTTATTCAATAAACTTTTATCTAGGAATACTTTGAGTTTTATTTTCTAAGAATGCGCTCATTTGTTTAAATCATACCACGGCCTACTTAAAAGGGTTTCTAAGATATCTTGTACAAGCAATTTGAAAAGCTTGGGAAAACACTTCAACATTTAACTGTAAATTACTCGAAAACTATCGACTTCAAAACATTTTAACAAGAGTACCTTTTTATGTAAAATTAATCAGAATTTGATATTTTTGATGTATTTTTTAGAAAATACAACCCACAAAAAAAATATGGTCATTAGGGCATTTCAGCCCCCTCGTAAGTTACGCCCCTGAATAAATATGACAAATCTGACAAATTGGTTACATTTCTCATTAAAAAGTAGGCCCCTATGCAACATTTCATTAACTTCTCTTTAATAGTTTTAAAGAAAATGCCAAAAAACTATTTTCGCGTGTCATCTTCGAGGGGCTGTAACTCCCTAGGGGTGCATTTTCGGACATAGGTTTATCGAGTAAACCACACTTATTTTTTGATGTACTATATGTCCTAGAAATTTTGGCAGACCTTTTTGAAACACCTTGTATATATATATATATATATATATATATATATATATATATATATATATATATATATATATATATATATATATATATATATATATATATATATATATATATATATATATATATATATATATATATATATATATATATATATATATATATATATATATATATATATATATATATATATATATATATATATATATATATATATATATATATATATATATATATATATATATATATATATATATATATATATATATATATATATATATATATATATATACAAATAGAAAGTGTCCAAAAAGAACCGGAATGGTGAAATATCTCGGTAACAGGTTAACGTAACGTTATGAAATTTTAAATTGGTCCCGTACCTGAAAATAATATTTATAGCGTTTCCGGTTTTATAGTTTTTCCTATAGAGCTTTTTGGTGCAAAGCTTACATTCATCCTTCTTAATTTTTAAAAGGTAAGAAACGAAACAATTTAAAAAAATTATTTTTTTATGATAAAAAGTGAACAAATGGAGACCGTTTATTTACACACTTAAGTCCAGATCCACATAATTATATGTAGTCGAAAAAAGTGTAGAATGAGATCTTACAGCGTTGCCAAGTTTATGACTTGCTAACTTATATTAGTTTTGTATATTATTGTTGTCGTAAACGAAATCTATATCACACGTCTGGAGATAAATATGTTTATATTAGATGAATGAAATGTTTAAAGTTTAAAAATGGTATTTTATAAGACAGAATTGTATACCATATATATATATATATATATATATATATTTATATATACAGATATATATATTTATATATATATATATATATATATATATATATATATATATAAAGAAAACAAATGCAAAGAAAACAAATCACTGAAAATTTGAAAAAAAAGAATATATATATATATATATATATATATATATATAGATATATAAGTATATAAGTATATATATATATATATATATATATATATATATATATAATATTATTAACGGTTCATTTTATCGACAATGAACAAGAGTACCTTTTCTTTAGCTTAATGTTCAAGGTATCCAAATTTATTTTTTTTAACTCCTTATCATACAGGGTGTTAAAAATTTGAGCGTTAAAATGTACAATCTAGTCCGTCCCTGGTAAACTAAACAAGCTAATTATGTTTTAAGGGAGTATTTTGAGAGGTCCTTACTACTGTCTATCATATTAAATTTTCGTTAAATTATATTGAGTCGTTTAAAAGTTATTCTAGAAAAACCGATTTCCAGTGGGGTTCTTTAGGGGGCCGTATCTCCCTAGGGAGGGCCGCTAGGAAAAAAATTTATGGATCTTATTTTTTAATGTTCTATCTGAGTCCGAGAGATCTCCCACATTTTCCCGGACACCCGGTATATATATATATATATATATATATATATATATATATATATATATATATATATATATATATATATATACAGGGTGTTCCTAAACATCATGTACAAACGAAGAGGGGTGATTCTTTGGCCTATTTTAGGGAGAAAGTTTCATATAAACATGGGTCCGCAAATGTTTGGTTTTTATGATACAGGGTGTCAAAGTTTTTTCTAAAAACTTTTTTTTAATAATATCTCAAAGATCCTTTTGCTGATTTTGTTCAAATTTGGCAGAGTCATTTAATGTGATAAGAAGCTAATTTAGCACTAACTAAATGGTATTTATGAATTCCAGTGACGTCCCGGAGGGCACGTTCACAAATAATATTGACAGAAAAAATGTACGCCACTGACTTTTTGACAAATGTTATATTTTTTTCAGATTAAGCATCTAAAAGTACGACTTTTTTGCCTCTCGATAATTTTTTGTATCTTGTGTCGTTTTCGAGAAAAAAAATAAAAACTAGTTCATTGCATGCCCAACAAGAACAAAAAATTTTTTTTTTTCGAAAACCAAGCCTAATAACATAAAATATCAAGAAAAACAAAATGTAGTTTTGATTGTTCAATCTGAAAAAAATGGAAAAATTTAAAAAAGTCAGTGGAGTACATTTTTTATTAATAATATTGAGACTGTCCGTGGATCCAGGGAACGCCACTGATAATAATTATTATTGTTTCCTGTAGTAGGCTCAAGCTTAATTTGGTTAAATTTTGTTTCATTGATGTTTTTTTTTCGCATTATACTTGAAAATTGAAGCGGGAATGACCCAGTTTTTGTAGCAATTAAATGCAATTTAGATTTTAACAACAATATTTAATGACAAAAATGATTTGACATTATATGACAATTATTATATGACAAAAAACAACATCACAAAAATTGTTGGAAGTGACTTCCTCCAGCCCTTATACAGACCTCCGATATTCTTCGCATCGACTCTCGTACTCTTTCAAATACATCGGGAGTATTTCGTATGGTTTCAAATCCACCTATTATTCGATGTCGTAGGTCATCGACTGTATTCACCGGTGTTGTATAAACTAAAGATTTAAAATGCCCCCATAGGAAAAAATCTAGACTATTTAGATCAGGGGACCTAGGGGGCCATGGCTGAGGTCCACCTCGGCCTATCCATTTGTTTGGATATACGTCATTCAAATACTCCCGAGCCAAAATAGAAAAATGTGCAGGAGCACCATCATGCATATACCACATTTGATTTCTTAGTAAAAGAGGCAAGTCTTCTAGTAATGGAGGCAGTTCGTCTTGTAAAAAGTGTCTATATGATTCACCAGTTAGCCGACCAGGTAAGAAGACAGGACTAATTAAATGATCCCCGATTATACCACCCCATACATTTAAAGAAAACTGTTCTTGAAAATGAGTTTCGACAATTCCATGAGGATTCTCGTCTGCCCATAGATGGTTGTTATAGAAATTCATTATGGAATTTCTCGAAAAATTGGCTTCATCAGTAAAAAGAATGATGGAATTAAAGTTGGGGTTGGCTACTAGCCTATTGAGAAACCACCTGCAGAAATTAATTCTTAAAGGAAAATCCCGGGAAGCAGTGCCTGCACTCTTTGAAGGTGGTAAGGGTATAGCAGAGAATCATGCAAGATACGCCACACAACTTGATGGCTAATATTCAATGTTATTGAAATTTTTCTTGTACTAGTCTCCGGATTTCTACTTCATTCAGAACAGCCTCTTCGATCTGCGGTGTCCGAACAGTACGTGGTCTACCTGTTTCATTGCTTTTCTTATTGACACTTCCAGTTTCGACGAGACGCCTATGAATATTCGAAAATATTCGGTGATCAGGTATCAATCTATTTGGATAACGCTCCATGTATAGACGTCTGGCTTCTCTTGCATTTCCGTTCGCAAGACCATAGATAAAATGCATTTCTGCCATTTCAGAATTCGTATAAACCATTGTAATGAATATTTAAAACACTTTACACTTTTTTGTAGGGAATATTAAAAGACTCTACACCTTACAATAACTATAATGTTGACATAACTTACAACAATAAAAACAAAAGATTATCCAAACAACGCCATAGCCTACTACCATAGTTACTACTTTTTTGATAGAAATTTATTTGGTCTGGCTAATTACAGAAAATCGTGTTTATTTATTTTTCTAGATAACGGTCAGATATAAAAGGAACTACAAGAAGACAATAAACTACTAAACAAGAGAAAAAAAAATGATAATTATAATGGCGTTACCCTGTACAATTACGAATAATATTAATAAAATACGTAACGCCACTTTTTTTCTTAATTTTTCCATTTTTTTCAGATTGAACAATCAAAACTACATTTTGTTTTTCTTGATATTTTATGTTATTAGGCTTGGTTTTCGAAAAAAAAATTTTTTTTGTTCTTCTTGGGCATGCAATGAACTAGTTTTTATTTTTTTTCTCGAAAACGACACAAGATACAAAAAATTATCAAGAGGCAAAAAAGTCGTATTTTTAGATGTTTAATCTGAAAAAAATATAACATTTGTCAAAAAGTCAGTGGCGTACATTTTTTCTGTCAATATTATTTGTGAACGTGCCCTCCGGGACGTCACTGGAATTCATAAATACCATTTAGTTAGTGCTAAATTAGCTTCTTATCACATTAAATGACACTGCCAAATTTGAACAAAATCAGCAAAAGGATCTTTGAGATATTATTAAAAAAGTTTTTTAGAAAAAACTTTGACACCCTGTATCTTAAAACCAAACATTTGCGGACCCATGTTTATATGAAACTTTCACCCTAAAATAGGCCAAAGAATCACCCCTCTTCGTTTGTACATGATGTTTAGGAACACCCTGTATATATAAATATATATTTATATATATATATATATATATATATATATATATATATATATATATATATATATATATATACAAATAGAAAGTGTCCAAAAAGAACCGGAATGGTGAAATATCTCGGTAACAGGTTAACGTAACGTTATGAAATTTTAAATTGGTCCCGTACCTGAAAATAATATTTATAGCGTTTCCGGTTTTATAGTTTTTTTTATAGAGCTCTTTGGTGCAAAGCTTACATTCATCCTTCTTAATTTTTAAAAGGTAAGAAACGAAACAATTTAAAAAAATTATTTTTTTATGATAAAAAGTGAACAAATGGAGACCATTTATTTACACACTTAAGTCCAGATCCACATAATTATATGTAGTCGAAAAAAGTGTAGAATGAGATCTTACAGCGTTGCCACGTTTATGACTTGCTAACTTATATTAGTTTTGTATATTATTGTTGTCATAAACGAAATCTATATCACACGTCTGGAGATAAATATGTTTATATTAGATGAATGAAATGTTTAAAATTTAAAAATGGTATTTTATAAGACAGAATTTTATACCAGGAGTCCTAAGGGGCGAGTGAGAATTACGAAGCGAGTTTTTTTTTACTATTTTGTGCACTTTATGTAAAAATACATTATCATTTAAAACAATAATTTACTGTTGAATATTTTATCGTTGGTTATAATTGCCAAAAGTTACCTGAGCGCTAATTTTGATTTACCATTTTGAGACATAGCCGCTTTCAAATTCTAGATGGACATGACTT
Organism: Kuschelorhynchus macadamiae; assembly: GCA_030620095.1. Taxonomy (NCBI): domain Eukaryota; kingdom Metazoa; phylum Arthropoda; class Insecta; order Coleoptera; family Curculionidae; genus Kuschelorhynchus; species Kuschelorhynchus macadamiae. Next base: position 25,274 of record JAUTXW010001457.1, on the reverse strand, counting down.
GCCATGCCATTGCCAACCTATTGCCTATTTAAACTCAGGATACCGCAGCATACTATATTAACTAGAAAGAAATAATATTAAATTTATTATTATAATAGAAAGTCAAATGTTAAACTTATATTTTATGTATTGGGAGACACTAAGCACCTAACACACTAACCTGTTTAATATCGATAAGTCTGTTTCGAGATATTCGCAGGTTAATAATCAAATGCACGCAAATACTTAGTAATCTAAGTTTAGGCTTAGACTTTAAAATTAATTCTTGTCAACCGTCACAGTTTTTGAGAAAATACTAGTTGCATTTTACTAGACACTTTAAATATACCAAGACACGACAAATTTACCAATTTTAAAACAAGGGACATGGTTTGCGTATATGAGCAGTGCAATTACAATGGACGCGCTGCATTCAGACAATATTTAAATTTATATCCCAACCGTCGCGCCGGCAACCAAAACATGAAAATTTTCATTTTAGAATATTAGTTAAAACAGGTTAATTTTGCTCTAAACAAAGGATAGATCGCCCAAAATTTGTCACTGTTGAGCAAGAAGATGAAGTGCTAGTGCGGGTAGCTAAAAATCCACATATTAGTACTAGAGGCCTACATGCTGCAAAGGAATACAAAAAACTTCAATCTTCATCCATACCATTTTATCTCAGTTCAGAATTTGGTTGCCCGATGACTTACTTGCTAGAGTTAATTTTTGCATCACATTATATGCAAAACAAGTCAGTGATCGTGTTTTTCTCAACAATATATTGTTCACCGTTGAGGCCATCTTTAAAAGACGTGGGGTATATAGCCTCGTTCAATTAGGCAAACTCATTTTCAGCATGAATTTATTTTTAATAATATATATACATATATATATTTATATATACATATGATGTATATATATGTATATATATATATGATATATATTTATATGTATATATATATTTATATATATATATATATATATATATATATATATATATATATATATATATATATATATATATATATATATATATATATATATATATATATATATATATATATATATATATATATATATATATATATATATATATATATATATATATATATATATATATATATATATATATATATATATATATATATATATATATATATATATATATATATATATATATATATATATATATATATATATATATATATATATATATATATATATATATATATATATATATATATATATATATATATATATATATATATATATATATATATATATATATATATATATATATATATATATATATATATATATATATATATATATATATATATATATATATATATATATATATATATATATATATATATATATATATATATATATATATATATATATATATATATATATATATATATATATATATATATATATATATATATACATATATATATCTATATATATATGTATCTATATATATTTACATATTTATATTATATATATATATATATATATATATATATATATATATATATATATATATATATATATATATATATATATATATATATATATATATAGTTATGAGACACCTTATCCGTGTTATTATAATAACCTTCATCGTTCTCACGTAGGCAAGCCAACCTTGAACCAGGGAACAAGCAACATCAGCGTTTTCCGTCGCCGAGATGCTTTTTGCGTGTGAACCAAGTAGTTAGTTTAGAATCATATCTTGAACTGTTAAGATTAATTTTGGAAATAAAAATTGTTTTTAAAAACGGGTTTTACAGAGTTTAACATTTAAGTGGCGCAGTCGGTAGGATTGGTCAAAACGGCATTAAGGGACATAATACCGGTTTGTTTTAACAATTAAAAGACCAATCGAAAATTCGAACATTTTTTTTTATACCATCGCGGTGCATAAAAAAACTCTCTAAGTCGTGATATAAGTGTCCAGCTAGGCGAAAGGGATAAGTAACCTAGTGAGAAGAGTTCCTGAAGGAAAATCAGTGCTCTTGGATTATTTCATGGAGATTTTGATGCTAACGCTGTAAGTGCTCTTTATGTCTTATAGAGGCCCCCGTAGTAAATCTAGTAGTACATCTAATTCTGATTCTGACTCACCCCTCTTGAATCGTTCAAGAAAAAGTAGATCACGTTCGAGATCTCCAATTACAAAAAATTTTGAAGAAAATAAATTTCATAAAGAATTAAATTTTATTGAAACTTCTTTAAGCCAAATTAGAATAAAAATGGCACCCCCAACATTAAAATCTGAATATTTAAATATGATCCCAGATTTTTGTGGTGAAGCAGAGCTTCTCCCTAGATTTTTAGAGATTTGTCAAAAGTTAGTAACGAAATTTTACGATACTGAGGATGAGGATAATTTTCACAATGAATATCTCATGTCTAGTATAATTTCAAAAATTAAAGGTGAAGCTGCCATTAATATTTCTTCTTGTGTCATCGAAAATTCGATGACCTAAAAACATCTCTTATTCACGCATATGCGGATAAAAGAGATTTATTCACTTTAGCTCTTGAATTGGCAGACTATAAGCAACAACAAAACGAATCTCCTTTTATATTTTATTTATTTTTTATTTTTATATTATATATAAAGTTTTATTCAAGAATTCAACAAATACTTAATTTAATTTGTTCTTATATTACAACACACAGCGCAAACAATGCATGTTTGATACTTAAAGAATACCATAATGCGTTAGCTTTAAGAGTATTACTTAGAGGCCTCAAAGATCCCATTGGCTCCTTAATAAGAACAAAAAATCCGCATAATTTGAATGAAGCTCTTGGCATGTTAACGAATTATTTTCAATTAGAATCATGTCAAAATAAAAACAAAGCGCCAAATAAACCATCTACAAGTTTTCAAAATAAGAATAATAATAATTCCCACACACAAATTGTGCGAAGGAATTATCCGTTTCAATTAGCTCATTTTAACAATCAAGGCAATGTTGCTCATTTCAATCGCAATAACCAAAACTTATTTACAAGTCAAAATAATTTTACCCCTAGACCAGGTCCAAGTGTGCCTGTTAAAATGTTTTCGGTGGAAACCAAAATAAAAATTTAAATTTACCTAAACCAACACCCATGAGCATTTCAACAGTAAATACTTTCAGGCCAAATCAAAGCAATCAAAATTTAGACAACCCAATCATAATTTTAGAACAAATTCCCAAAATTTTAGGCAAACAAATTCAAGGCCTAATTACGTAGTAGAAGAATTGTATAATATCGAAGACCAACCAGCGGAATATTCAGAAGAGTATTTAGAGGATGAAAATACTGAACTAATTGATCAGTTTTTTCACCCATCAGCCTCGGAAACAAATATACCGGAAATAACGGAAATTGTGGAGAACCACAACCCCCAAAATTCGAACTAATGAACCTGTATATAAACGATAGCAAACTACCGTTTATTATTTTCCCAGAAAACAACTTAAAAGTTTTAATCGATACGGGAAGTACAAAATCTTTTATACGACCTGAAATTGCTCAAAAATATTATAAAAATTCAATAAAAAAGGATCCATTTAAAATTTTTACAGCACACGGTACATCTATAGAAAACTTTAGCGCTGTTATACCTTGTCCAAAAATATTCGGGAAAAACAAAAAGTGTTTAAAATTCTATCTGTTTAATTTTCATAGCCAATTCGATTGTCTATTAGGAATAGATAATTTAAAATTATTAAATGCTAATATTATTCTCGATAAAAATATACTAGTTACACCTGAAAGTCAGGCAAATATATTGTACCACGAAAGTAGGAACGTTGTCTCTAATAACATCATATTACAACCTCGCTGTGAGCAAGTAGTTAAGATAAGAGTAAATAATATTGAAAACGGTGACGTTATTATACCATATATGAAAACATGTGGAGTGGAAATACCGGAATATGTGACGCGTGTAAATAAATACGAGGCAATATGTACTATTTTAAATCCCTCGGAAAATTCAAAAAAACTCGAAGTTTTAGAACCAATCGATGTTATTGATTTTAATCAATTTGAACGTAGGGACCAGATTAGTTCTAATTTAAATCAATATTACACGGAAAAATTTAGGTTCGATATTTCAAAAGTTAGGACTGAACATATGAATCCTGAAGAGCGTTCAGCTATCTTAAACCTAGTTAAAGAATATTCTGATATCTTTCATATCGAAGGAAATCAATTGACCTTTACTAACGAAGTCAAACATTCTATTAAGACTAAAGACGAAATACCGGTGTATACAAAGTCGTACAGGTACCCTGAAATACACAAAAAAGAAGTGCATAAACAAATTCAAGATATGTTAGACCAAAATATCATAAGACCTTCTAGTTCACCCTGGTCTTCACCGATCTGGGTAGTTCCCAAAAAAATGGATGCATCAGGAAATCGGAAATGGCGAATTGTGGTAGATTATCATAAATTGAACGATAAAACGATAGGAGATCGATATCCGCTACCAAATATTGCCGATTTACTCGATAAATTAGGCAGATGCCAATATTTTTCAACCCTGGACCTAGCGTCGGGATTCCATCAAATAGAAATGGCCGAAGAAGACATACAAAAGACAGCGTTCAATACTGAGCAAGGCCATTATGAATATCTGCGTATGCCTTTTGGCTTAACCAGCACCAGCAACTTTCCAAAGGGTAATGGACAATATCTTGAGAGGTGTTCAAAATGAAAGATGTTTAGTATATCTTGATGATATTATAATATTCTCTACAAGCTTACAAGAACACATACTAAGGCTTAGAGAGGTATTTGAACGCCTAAGAACTGCAAACTTTAAGATACAGCTAGACAAGTCAGAATTTCTTAGAAAAGAAGTGGCATATTGGGACACATCGTAACACCGGAAGGAATAAAACCAAATCCCGATAAAATACGCGCTATACAAAAATACCCAATTCCTAAAAATCCTAAAGAATTAAAAGGCTTTCTTGGTCTATTAGGCTACTACAGAAAATTCGTCAAAGACTTCGCAAAACTCACTAAACCATTAACAAAACGGTTAAAGAAGGACGCTATTATCAATGTAAAAGACCCCGATTATATCAGCTGTTTTGAATTATGTAAACAACTATTATCTAATGAACCCATATTAAAATATCCTAATTTCGAAGAATTGTTTATACTGACAACAGACGCAAGTAATTTTGCGTTAGGAGCCGTATTGTCACAAGGAAAAATTGGGTCAGATTTACCAGTGGCGTACGCTAGCAGAACACTTAGCGAATCGGAAATAAATTATTCAACGATCGAAAAAGAATTATTAGCAATAGTGTGGGCGACAAAATATTTCCGACCATACTTATTCGGACGAAAATTTAAAATCGTTACAGACCACAAACCACTACAATGGCTGTTTTCTCTGAAAGAACCAAATTCCAAGTTGGTCAGGTGGAGATTAAAACTTGAAGAGTTTGACTATGAGATTATATACAAAAAAGGTAGCCTGAACAAAAACGCAGATGCCCTATCTCGTATAGAACTCAACCTAAACGAAACAGGACCATCGAAACTAATACAAGACATTTTCGGATATATGGAGAATTTTCATAGGGAATTGGAAAATGAAAATGCTGAATCAGTAATTGCAGAAGCGGGAGACTTAGACAATCAATTGAACGCCGTAGAAGACGACGCCACGGTACACTCTAGTCACGAAAACCCACTTATCGGTATTCCAATCGTGGATTGCCCAGTAAATTACGGGAAAAATCAAATCATAATTTCTCTGGTAAACTTTAACCCCGCAGAACCGTCCGTAATAAAACTATTCAAAACAAAACAACGCACTCTCATTCAACTTTCCCAAAATAATTTAGAACAAGATATTGTTAAATTTTTAAAAGAACGCATAGTTCCTCATACTAAATATTATGTATATTTTGAAGACCCTATATACGAAACATTTAGCAATGTCCTTCAACAATACTTTAAAAATTCGCAAATAAAACTAATAAAGTGTACGAAGAAATTGATTGACGTCACAATCGAAGAGGAAATAGACCAAATTATACGAAACCATCATGAAGGAAAGACTAACCACAGAGGAATAGAAGAAACTGAGAAAAGAATAAAATCAACTTACTACTGGCCAAACCAGCAAAGAACTATCCAAAATTTCATAAATATTTGCGAACTTTGTTAATTACAAAATACGACCGCAGACCCATAAGAGTCGAATACAACATTACGCCTACAGCCACTAGACCATTCCAAATAGTACATGTAGACACTATTTCTCTTGAAAATTGCAAATTTCTTACAATAATTGATTCCTTTTCAAAATATGCACAAGCATATAAACTTGACTCTGCGCAAGGCATCGAAGTGTCTAATAAGCTCGTTAAATATTTCACACACCACTGCATACCAGAACAAATCATTTCAGATAACGGGAACGAATTTAAAAATACTGTAGTCCAAGAACTACTTAAAACACATAAAATAAAAGTTCATTTTATCAGTAGTCAACATCCTGAATCTAACGGAGTAATCGAACGTTTCCACTCAACTTTGATCGAACACGTGAGATTACTAAATAATCAGAGCGAATACAAATCGGAACCTATCGAAATAAAGGTAAACTATGCCCTTTTGGCATATAATAAAACTATTCATTCTGTTACGAACTTGAAACCATATGAAATTATAACTGGGCATTTAAACCCGAATCCCCTTTTAACATTGACTTAGAAAATCAGCTAGTTAATAACTATGTCGAAAATCATAAAGAAAAAGTTAGACTATTATACCAAAAAATTAACGAGGACATTCAAAACAAAAAAATTAGCTCGATAAACAAAGTTAACGAAAATCGCGAGAAACTCCCAGAAATCCCCGAAAAAGTATTTGTTAAAAATACCCAAAAACAAAGTAAAACAAAGAACAAATACAAACCCGAAAATATTGTTTCAGTAGATCCAAATACTAAAACTGCCAAAATTGAACCTACTCATGGCAATAAAACATTAAAAATTCACGCTTCAAATATTAAAAGACCAAAAAAGAAGAAAGCTCATTCTTCCCAAATTATTTCAGGTTCCTCGCCCTCGGACAAGAGACAGAAATCCGAAACGTAACCGAAAACCTAGGCGTACTTCCCATAGACTTGGGCCCTGCACGTCTTGAGAGAAGCGAACACACTTTTGTACATTATTATAATCTCCAACCATTATACGAGGAGTATGATAAGTTAAATATGCAGTATGATAATCTTAGATTTAGTTATATTAATGATAGCATGTTAAGTAAAGAATTAGAAAACAACGATAAGATAATTAAGTATAGTAAAATATTAATTTTAGAAAAACTAAATAACATTAGAATTCACGGAAAAAATAAGATCTTGAAAAGAGGTTTAATCGATGGATTTGGTTCTATAATTAAGAGCATCACAGGGAATCTAGACGCCTCTGACGGTGAAAAAATAAACAAAATTTTAAATCATCTCGAGAAAAACGAAAATAACTTACAAAGTCAATTAAAATATCAATACTCTGTAAACAAACAAATAATTGATAATTTTAATTCGACAGTACAAAATATCCAACATAACGAAATACTTCTTAAATCACGAATAATACAACTTCACCAAATTGTTAAAGAGAATTCTAAAAATAATAACATTTTACTTGGAAAGGACTTGTTTAACCAGCTAAACATCCTGTATAACGCAATATTTAACACACTCCAAGATATCGAAAATTCAATAACATTTTGTAAATTAAACACCTTACATCCTAGTATAATAAACTCTCAAGAACTTTTCCATGAAATTGCAAGAATCGCATTTCACTACAAAAATTCTTTACCTTACGACCTAAGATACGAAAACATCTTAAATTTCGAATCCCTTCTAAAAATCAATTGCAAAATAGACTTTAATCAAATTACTTATTTCTTGTCCATTCCTATCGATTTTGATAATGAATTTAACTTATTCTATATACTGCCTATTCCTTCAAAACAGGACTCAGAATTTTTCACAATAGTACCAAATACTAATTATATACTCCAAAACAAAAACGACGGTTCAATAAAGCCTCTATTCGACAAGTGCACTAAAGGTAAATGGTATCATTGTCCAAAAAATAACATGGCTAATTACAGAGCACTTTGCGAAGAAAATATTCTAGTCAATCAAAATTCGAGTAATTGCGTTTTTGCTAAACTCAAAATACCCGAAAATCACATTGAACAAATTTTTGAAATAAACCAGTATCTTGCAGTCTTTCCAATAGAGGAAAAAATCGAAGTCGAATGCGAAAAGTCGATAGACACATATTCGCTTAAAGGGATTTTCCTTATCAAAAAAGACGTTTGCAAAATATCGTTTAGAAGCAAAGAAATTTCATTTCAAGAAGCAAGTCACGGAAAACCTTTAATTATCGACTTTAACCTGCAATTAGGGAAACAAAAACATGGTAGCCCAAAATTTGAAATAGACCTTAAAAAATTAGATTTTAAGGGTATACCTGCAAATACCATTATACCAATTGCGGATGAAGAACCGGTCCAACTTCACATTCCTAGCATCTGGACAATCATCCTGTATGTTTCCATAATAGCCACTATTATATACTTGGTACTAAAATGGAAGAAAAGAAGAAACCCAGCCGTGGTGCAAGAAGCCAAGTCAGAAGAAGTAGCGAAAAAAATCAGCCTCCCAGGGGATGCTTCCTTCTAAGGGTGGAGGAGTTATGGGACACCTTATCCGTGTTATTATAATAACCTTCATCGTTCTCACGTAGGCAAGCCAACCTTGAACCAGGGAACAAGCAACATCAGCGTTTTCCGTCGCCGAGATGCTTTTTGCGTGTGAACCAAGTAGTTAGTTTAGAATCATATCTTGAACTGTTAAGATTAATTTTGGAAATAAAAATTGTTTTTAAAAACGGGTTTTACAGAGTTTAACATTTAAGTTATATATATATATATATATATATATATATATATATATATATATATATATATATATATATATATATTTTTTGTCGGTATTTTCTTGGGTATAGGTTAATATAAAACCAGTTCTATAATTTTACATCGACGTTTCGCTCACCATATTGAGCTTTCTCAAGATGAAAATTTATTTCCTTGAAAATGACATGTTAATCCTAAACGGAATCGAGATTAACAAGTTAAGTTAATCTCGATTCCGTTTAGGATTAACATGTCATTTTCAAGGAAATAAATTTTCATCTTGAGAAAGCTCAATATGGTGAGCGAAACGTCGATGTAAAATTATAGAACTGGTTTTATATTAACCTATACCCAAGAAAATACCGACAAAAATATTTCATAAGGTTAAAGAAAAAAACGAATTATATATATATATATATACATCATATATATATATATATATATATATATATATATATATATATATATATATATATATATATATATATATATATATATATACATCATATATATATATATATATATATATATATATATATATATATACAAGGTGTCCAAAAAGAACCGGAATGGTCATATATGTCGGTAACAGATTAACGTAACGTTATGAAATTTTAAATTGGTCCCGTCCCTAAAAATAATATTTACAGCGTTTCCGGTTTTATAGTTTTTCCTATAGAGCTCTTAACTCTTTTTTAAATGCAATGCTTTGAATGTTTTTCGCTTATAATGTTCACCAAACCAAAGTGTTTTCAATCCTAGAATATCAAATTTTTCGTCTGGAAGTTTCAAGATTTTCCGCATTTTCATTGAAAAGAACCGTATAACCTCTGTAACGGATTAACATATCGTTATAAAATTTGCCATAAGGAGGTTATCAATAGTACCGGATCTAAAAATATAATTTACAACGTTGCCAGTTTTATAGTTGTTCCGATAGAGCTCTCAACTTTATTTTTATAAATGCAATACTATGATTATTTTTCGCTTATAATGTGGACCAAACCAAAGTGTTTTCAATCCTAGAACACCAAATTGATCTTCTGGAAAATTGAAAAGATAATTTCATATTATGAAAGACCGCATTTTCATTGAAAAGAACCGGAACGGTGAAACATCTCGGTAACGGATTAACATATCGTTATGAAATTTGCTATCGGGGTATTATCAATAGTGCCGAATCTAAAATTATTCGCAACGTAGTCAGTTTTATAGTTTTTCGATAGATCTGTGAACTTTATTTTTTAAATGCAAAACCATGATGGTTTTTTGCTTATTATGTTGACTAAAGCAAATCGTTTGCAATCCTAGAACATCATTATTTTTTCGGGAAATTCTGGAAGCTATGGCAAAACCGCAATCCAAATATTTCAGTAACGGATTAACATAGTTATGAAATTTGCTATCGGGGAATTAAAAATATTGCCGGATCTAAAAATAATATGGTGGCTTTATGGAAATAGCTAATCAACAAATATTATTGTTGTCAACTATCTGTCATAACACTTTGAAAGTTGCTTAAATCGTTATTAAGATAAAATGGTTTTTGGTTAAGTTAAGCTGAACGGATTTAAGGATTAATCTATTGTGGTTAGGATGCTAAAATAAAATGCTTTCAAGAAGTTTGTCAATTATTTAATGCTTTACATACAGAAAAACAAATTAAAAAATCTACAATTTTTCTAACAAAAAATACGAACAAACATGAAATATAAAGACTAGCCAAAAACTGGGCGACCTAAAACAGCCAGTACTGATGATAATATCTGATCATGATAACTAGAACTAGATGTTAAAAAAATTTATATTTTATTTTTTTTTGTTATTGTTCCACAATATCAAGGTACTTAGATAAACAAATAAAAAAAAGAATTTATTTAATATAGCCTAATAATAAAGCAATAGCAAAGAGAAATAGAAATAATAGAAAACTTCGTAGTTCAAAACTACTGTAATAAGAAAATTAATAAACTAAATGTGATTAAAAAATCTAAAAACAAACAAAACACCTAAAAGTTGGGAAACTAAGGGATAAAATAAAAGCCTTAACGTATCAGGTGATGAAAATGTGGGCCATTATTAGCCAAACAATACTCAAGGCTATCATAAAACTCACTTATAGCATTGCTTAACATTTCTGGAGTAATAAGACTCGATTCGTATAGAATTTTTCCCTCAGCTGATCCAAATTTAGTGGTCGGTTTTTTGTACACTCTATCTTTAAAATGTCCCCAATAAAAAAAGTGCAATGGAGTCATATCCGGGGAACGCAACGTGCTGGCCATTCTATCGAACCTCTTCGTCTAATCCACTTTTCTGCGAATACTTCCTCCAAAAATTGTCGCACTCCGTGTGCAAAATGGGGAGGAGCCCCATCTTGCTGGAACCATATTTGAGGGATATCAGTGTTCAACTCTTGTAATTCGGGAATTATATTTCTTCTTCAGAAGTTGTAAGTATTTTTCACTCGTTAAGTTACCACCGATAAAAAAAGGTCTAATAATTTTATTGTGGAGAATTCCTGACCAAACTTTAATTTTCTGTGGATACTGCGTGTGTAATTCTACCATCCTATAGTTACTTCTACTCCAAGACCTACAATTGTGTCTATTCACCTGCCCATTCGACCAAAAAGTCGATTCATCACTAAAGAGAATTTGGTTTTTAAAATCCGGATAGTTGTTAATTTTGTTCATCATGATTACAGAAAACTTGATACGGCGGTCAGGGTCATCTTCCAAAAGTTCTTGAGTACACATTAATTTATAAGGTTTAATTTTCTCTTGTTTTAGAGTCCTGTGCACTGAGGATTTACTCATACCTTCCGGTAAATTTTGTTGCCGTTCTGCGATAGACAGTTTAGGATTATCTTCTATAGATAATAAGATATTCAACTTATTGTCATCTGTAGCGGCTGTTTTAGGTCGTCTAGTGTTTGGCGTTTTCTTTACATTTTCTGTTTGTTGGTATATTTTTATAGTTCGACAAACTGTAGATTTTTTTAATTTGTTTCTCCGGATGTACAGTATTAAATAGTTCGCAAACTTCTTGATAGCTTCTCAGTTTATCTCCATAAAAAAAACATTTTACCTTAATAACGATTTAAGTAACTTTCAGAGGATGACAGATGGATGACAACAATAATAACTGTTGAATTATTGATTAGCTCTTTCCATAGTTTTAAAGGCTTCTTGATATTTTTTACTTCAAAGTTCTGACACAATTTTTTCAAAGTTAATATCGGTAATTATACTCATTTTTAGAATTAAAATTCGATTTAAAAAATGTATCTTTATGGATTCAAATAAAATACGATAAAAATGGGAGGCAGTTTAAAAAAATAATTTGACAGCATTAATGGAAACACCATTATAAATCTAGTAGCGTTGTAAATAGTATTCATATTTTTGAATTAAATGCTTATTTAATATTATTTACAAAACAACAAACAGCACTACATTTAAAAAAATAAAGTTGAAAGCACTATTGATAAACCCCTTATAGCAAACTTCATAACGATATATTAATCCGTTAGCGAGATATCTGAACCTTCTTTTTTTCTCTTTTCAATGAAAATACGGACTTAACCATATCTTTGAAAATTTCAGAAAAAAAATTGTTTTACGAGGATTGGAAGCAAGGAGGAGGAGGAGCAAAAAACTGTCACAATATTGTATTTAAAAAATTTAGTTGAGAAGTTTATCGAAAAAACTATAAAACAGGCATCATTTTGAAAGTCATTTTTAGATCTGGCACTACTTATAATCTCCCTATACCAACTTTCATAACGATATATTAATCCGTTAGCGAGATATCTGACGGTTCCGGTTCTTTTCAATGAAAATACGGTCTTACCATATATTTTAAAAATTTTAGAGTAAAAATTTGTTATTCTAGTATTGAAAGCACTTAGGTTTGGTCAACAGTAAAAAATATTACAACATTGTATTAAAAAAAATTAATTGAGAAGTTTATCGAAAAAACTATAAAACTGGCAACATTGTTAAAGTTCGTTTTAGAACTGACACTATTGATAATCTCCTTATACCAACTTTTATAACGACGTGCTAATCCGTTACCAAAATTTTGGACCGTGCCGATTGTTTTGAATGAAAATTCGGACTTGTCATATATCTTTTAAAATTATCAGACGAAAAATTTTATATTCTAGGATTGAAAACACTTTCGTTTGGACAATATTATAAGTGAAAAACAATCGTAGTATTGCATTAAAAAAAATAAAGTTAAGAGCTCTATCGGAAAAACTATAAAACCGACAACGCTGTAAATATTATTTTCAGGTCTGTCACCATCGATAACCTCCCAATTCCAAATTTCATAACGTTACGTTAATCTGTTTCCGAGATATTTGATAGTTCCGGTTCTTTTGAGAAACTCTGTATAAGGTATTTTTCTTTCATATGTTAATAACAATATGACTCACATTATGGGTGAATTTTTTGAAAACTATTCTAATGCTAATCTGGCACGAGTAACCCAAATCAACAGGAAGCTATCAATTAAGAAAACTTGCACTCAGTGGTTCTGAAGAAGGGGAGCATTATTGTAAGCAGTCGAAACCGGTAAACTCAATAAATATTCTTGTGAGAATAAGGTATTTTTCTTTCATATGTTAATAATAATATATATATATTTAGGAATATACGTTTCTGGAACCTTTAACTATATTCTTATGGAATTTTCTTGGGTATTTGGTTCACTGAATTAATTGGCAAGTTTTAGAGATCGGCAAAAATGTATTTCATAGCGAGAGTTCAAAACGTTTCAACCATATTTTGGTCTTCATCAGTTGTCTAGAAATTAAAACATTATCCGTGATTTAAATGTCGCCATTTTAACATATTTCCATACACCACAGTTCGTTACAATTAATGCTAACATTAAAATAATACATATATGTCACATAGCACAGAACATTTAAACGTATTACACCGTAAACAAGTATACGAGCAGTTAAAATGGTATATATATATATATATATATATATATATATATATATATATATATATATATATATCAAGTACTTTCTTGGGATTAGGTTCGTGGATTGAAACAAAAAAACTTTAATTGACATTTCCTCTGTCCATTTTAGGCTTTTTCAAAATATTTATTTCTGCACATCTAAAAATTAAATACGGAAAGTGTATATATTGAAGTTAAACGATAAAGAGAATTAGGTATAACGGCACGCATTAAAATTATTAAAACATTTAGTTAAAATAGTACAGTACATACCTCGAGAAAGATGTTATTTTGCCTTGCTTGGCGGTGTGGAGGTAAGTGATACACTGGTTAAAGAATTCTATTGTTTTATATATATATATATATATATATATATATATATATATATATATATATGTTATATGTATTCTCACCAGCTATTTCATCATACAAGTTATGCTAACCTTGGATCCCAGACTATCAGCTGTCACCGCCAACGCAGTTATTCAGAAAGCCAAGCTTATCTCAATAACAAAGTATCACATATCAGTTAACGACGTAGATCATCCTATTCTCATAAACAGCAGGTGTTACTTGTTTACGAAAACAAGTCTATACCAAGAAAGCTTCATCAGCAGAACCCACGTCCTGACCCAAATGTTCAAGAACGAAGTCAACAGTTCCCACTGAGTCAGCATAAGGAAACATATAAATAGTTATTTTTCTTTGTATACAATAGTTCAGTCTAGCTCGAATTCATTTGTTAAACGTTACTCTGTAATTTTGCAAATTCGAATGTATATATTTAAATTTGTATTTTTCACGTAATAAAATAATTTTTTAAAAAGTGATTTTGCAAGAAAGTGATTTAACAAACTGGCGTAGTCGGTAGGATCTGAAAACGTCTAACAGAACACGAAGCTTTTGTGCACTCTAACTGTCGACGGAGGATCCCAATCTATTGTTCAGAAGAATCTGTGAAAAACAAGAAAAATACAAGAAGTAGTGAAAACCCAAGAAAAACAGAGAAAATCACGACCCGACGTCACCAACTCGCAGTCAATCTACGGATTAGGAACACCTAGTGAAGCCCCTGGTAGAATTTGCTGCAGAGAACACGACGAAGTCTGATGTTTCTACTAGTAACGTAAGTCTGAATCACCTCGTTTATTAATTTTCTTTTTTTTTTCAATTTTCCAAAAATATTGAAATTTTTATTCAAATTTAAGGAAACTGTTCGATTTTTCAATTTTAATAATTAGTTAACTAAAAATTTAATTAAAAAAAAAATTTAAAAAATCCAAAATAATTTTTTAATTTCAAATTTTGATTATACAGTTAAAAAAATTTCAAGAAAAAAAAAACAACTTGAATTTTGTAGATTATAGTATTGCTTTAATTTACGTTGATTTGTGTACTACTTTATGTACTGCCAATCAACCTAAATTCTTAATTTTAAGTTCGTATCCTTTTTATATAATATTGTGTGCCTATATTATTTCATTTTGATATTGTGATATATTAAGCAACCATGACATAACGAAAGACAAAATGTCCCTGAGACACGCGAAATTGAACCGTATAAATTATCTGAAATATTTTCGATAATTCCTGAATACGATGGTGATCAAATTTGTCTCCAAACATTTCTCAATGCTTTTGATTGTGCTTACAATATGTTGACACGCGATCAAAAAGATTTATTAGTAATCCGCATAAAAAATAAATTACGTGCAAGAGCAGCGCAGCTAACAAGCTCTCGCAATTTTATTTCTTACTTAGAAATAAAACAACTTTTAAATTCTCACTTCGGAGATACGCGAGACTTGTCTTCTTTAATACAAGGCTTACAACGTACCAAATGAGAGTCCTTTAACTTTCCTCAACCGACTTCAAGTGCTAAATGCAAAAATGCACGCTAATATACAAAAGTCTAATCTCACCCCACAAAAGAAACAAGCTCAAATAACCCTGATCGAATCCATGTCCCTGAGTACCGTCTTAAATGGTCTCGAACCCCATATTGGACATATAATTCATGCCAGTAACCCAAGAGATCTTCTTGAAGCCCAAATACGTATTCGACGTGAACTTCAATTGTCCTATTTCGAATCTCAAAAAGTTTCAAAACCGAACCCCCCAAAGCCATTCAATCAACCTTTGAGAAAACCAAACTTTCAAACACAAAAATGTTTTAAATGTGGACCTATTGGTCATTCAGCAAATCAATGCCATGCCAATAACGGACAACCACGTCCCAATTTTTCCCAAAACTCAAATTTTCAGCGACCCCAGTTTGCCCCGCAAACAAATTCTTTTCGGTCACACAGACCAAACATGCAACAACAAAGAAGCCCAAATACACAAACCCCAAATATTACAAATAACCAATCAAATCATTTCCAACGTCAACCGAATTTTAATTATTCTCGACCCTCAGTAATTCAGAAAAATCCCAATTTTAAAACTCACTTAGTTAGCCCGATAACAATCAAGAAAAATATTTTAATGACTATTATCAAGACTATCAACAAGATTACCAAGATCCCTCATTCTTTTCTTATGAAGACCTCTCTACTTTATTCGAAAACGAATACGACAATTCTTATGAGAATCCAGATCCCAATTTAAACTTTAACGAAGCAATCGAAGACTACCAAAATTTTCCAATCGAGGAAAATCGAAATTTTCTGCTGAGCTGAGGACAATTACTCTTCAACAGAACTTGAAACATACGAGGCAAATAAAAATAAAATAACTATACAAGGTAGAACAGAACAAGTTTTTAAATTAAAATGTCATCTAATCAATACCGATGCTATTTTATCCCGAAAAGAAATAAAAAAGTACATATCCCAAATGCCCTTGTCCATGTCAATCAAAAAGGCGAATTTTTGACAACAATTATCAATGCGAATGCAATCCCAAAAACAATTGATTTTTGAAATATCGAAATAGAACCATTTTCGATACACACACTTCTTAATTTCAATTTTCCCGAATCTCCCGAATTTCAAACTTCAAATAGAATCCTGACTATTAGATCCCAGCTTAGACTTGACCATTTAAACGAACAAACAAACAAACAACAAACAAAAGTATGCTTTATTGCCGCAGAAAAATTTTACAATTTTATGGACAAAGCAAAATATACCTAAAAATAAGACATATCAAAACATTAATCGAAAATAATTTCGACAGGTCAGTGCTTTTTTTTAAAAATGTAAATTATCAATTTACCAAATCGTAAAACACACGTTAGAATATAACATAACATTGCAAACAGTAAATGAATCATGATAACCTTATAAAAGTAAACAAACACACATGTACGAGGTGAATAATTTCGATGACATTGAAATCAAAATTGCAACTATGCGACCTTAAACTCTATGTTATTATAGTTATACAAATAATTGTGATGTTAAACAGAAGGTACATTGAACTAGTGTAGAATGTAGTATACAAAAAGAATTAAATTGTTTTTAATCCAATACCTAACAAAAATAATTAAGTTTTAAGTGAATGTTCGACAGTTCTTTTCCCTATATAATGATTTACAAAATTCTATGCTACGAGTTAGGACATGACTCACAAAAGATTTAAGTAAACAAGCGAGTTTAGTGACAATTAAAGAGACTTACTCACTGAAAAAAAAAATCATTAACGCTGTAAAATGGTCTCTCAATGAGGTATGCGAAGAAGAAAAAGAATTAATCACAAATCTTTATGTCAATTTCAAAGACGTTTTCTATCTAGAAGGTGACAACCTTTCCTTCACAAGTGAAATCAAACATAAGATAGACACGAATAATACACAGCACAGCCCATTTTTACTAAATCCTATAGATATCCCCAAATACATAAAGAAGAGGTTAAAACTCAAGTAAACGACATGTTACAACAAGGTATAATTAGACCATCAATTTCTCCCTGGTCATCTCCCGTTTGGGTTGTACCGAAAAAAATCGACCCTAGTAATAAACAAAAATGGGGGATCGTAATAGATTATAGAAAATTGAACGAATACACTGTTAGTGATAAATATCCACTTCCTAATATCTCGGATTTACTTGACCAACTTGGACAGTGTCAATATTTCACTACTCTTGATCTCGCCTCTGGTTTCCATCAGATAGAGATAGATCCTAAAGATATTTCAAAAACAGCGTTCTCAGTAGAAAACGGTCATTATGAATTTATACGAATGCCCTTCGGACTAAAGAATCTACATCCAACGTGTAATGGAAATATTCTTTTAGGAATCTTAAATGAACGATGTCTTGTCTATATGGACGATATTATAGTTTATTCCGCTACAATTGACGAACATATCCATCGATTACGCGAAGTTTTCAAACGACTAAGAAAAGCTAATTTTAAAATACAACCAGACAAATGCGAATTTTTACGCAAAGAAGTAGCATATCTTGGACACGTAATAACTAAAGACGGTGTTAAAACAAATCCAGCAAAAATTGAATGTATTCAAAATTTTCCCCAACCAAAAAATCCTAAGGATATAAAATCTTTCCTTGGCTTAGTAGGTTATTATCGACGATTCATTCCTAATTTTGCGAAAATTTCTAAACCACTTACAAAAAGATATAAAATTTGACTTTTATTCTGATTGCAAAGAATCTTTTGACGAACTGAAAAAATTGCTGATTTCCGACCCAATTCTTATATACCCAAATTTTGACGAACCATTTCTTTTGACCACAGATGCTTTTACAATAGGCGCTGTGTTATCACAAGGACCTGTAGGAAAAGATTTACCAATTGGCTATGCATCTAGAACCCTATGAAAAGCCGAAACAAATTATTCAACTATTGAACTTGAACTCCTTGCAATCGTATGGGCAGTAAAACATTTTCGCCCGTATCTTTTTGGCAGAAAATTTAAACTAATCACAGACCACCGCCTTCTTACTTGGCTTTTTTCAATTAAAGACGCAGGTAGTAGACTGGCACGCTGGAGACTTAAACTCGAAGAATATGAGTATGAAATAATTTACAAACCCGGTAAGATCAATAAAAACGCAGACGCATTATCAAGAATTAAATTTAATCATTTTAATCAATGCGCAAAATTCCAATCAAAACTCTCTATGTTTGCGACAAATCAAGACGATGACGAAAAATCTTACAACTCAAATTTAAATTTCGATGATGAAAAAATAACCGAAGATTACAACACATTTGCTAATATGTACGAAACAAAATCTTTAATTGATTATTCAAAAATTGAAACTTCAAACGAACAACTTCTAAATAAACCACATAAAAACACAATAACTTTTTTCAACAAAAGAATTTAGGAGAATTACATCATGAAATATTAGAACACATTTTTAAAGAAAATGCAGATTTTTCAATACAGGCTAAATATTTTCTCTAGTAAAACAGTTAAAAATCGGAAATATTACATAATTCCTTTGTTACTCGATCCAGAAAATGTAGTCCAACATCTTTTCTATATTATTTATACAGGACAAAACGAATTTGACCTTTCGTCAACATATTTTCTCGAAAATAAAATAGACTTTCCTATTCTTGAAATATTTTCTTTTATCTTTGCAGACAAAGATATTAAAATATGTAGTTGTCAAAATATTGTAACCATCCCAGATAAAGACCAAATACCAATTATATTGGAACAATACCATTTAGGCAAAAGTAATTTACACCGCGGAATTAACGAGACTTTAAGACGCATCAAAGAAAAATATAATTGGCCCAGAATGATTAAAAATGTAGAAAATTTTATAAAAAGTTGTGAAACATGTCAAAAAATTAAAATATGCCGAAAACATTTAAGCAACCATTTAGTGATAACAGAAACACCTAAAACACCATTTGAATGAGTAAATATCGATATATTTGAATATCCATCTAGGAACTATGCTTTGACAGTACGAGACGAACTTACTAAATTTACCCAAGCTTATCCAATTGAAGATAAAACGGCAAAAACTATCGTTAACACTATCATTTTATTTTTCCAACATTATGGTACCCCACTACGAATCCATTGTGATCATGGCCGTGAATTTAATAATACACTAATGAAAGACGTATGTGAACTATTCGTCCTAAAAATAACATTTTCAAGTGTAGATCACCTCCAATGAAACAGCTCTCTAGAAAGATTTCACGCTACACTTAGCGAAATGATAAGAGCTAATCAAACCGAAAACCCACATGAACATCCGTTCAACGTACTTCCGTATGCTGTTATTTGTTACAATAAAACGAAAAATAAAACCCACGGTTTTACGCCCTTTGAACTAATTTTCGGACATACTTCTTCTAGACCCCCTGAAATCCTATATAATGAGAAAACCCTTATATCAAAATACATACGTGATTTAAACAATCGTATGCAATTTCTTTATAAATCTGCTCGAGATAAAACGAAACAACAAAAAGAAAAAGCAAAAGAACGTTTTGATCAACATGTTCCCGAACATCCTCATGAATATAAAATAGGTGAAAAAGTATATGTACGCGAATCCCAAATTAAAGATAAAGCTCAAAACAAATTTAATGACCCTCTCAAAATTCTCGAAATTTATCAAAACTCAGCTCTCTTATTAAATTCTAATACTAAACAAAAATCTAAAATAAATTTTGATAGATTAAAACCATACTACGAGCAAATTTCTCTTCCAGGACCATCCTCGGACTGTCATCAGTCGTCCAGTCCCAATAACAACACGATAGGAGTCTTCTTTCATGAAGAAGCAAAAATAAGAATCTCTAATGACAAATGGACATTACCTGTATATAAAGACTTAGAACCAATTAAGGATACAATTGTAAATAATGATAGAATTTTAGAAAACCTTACTAATAATATCAACGAAGACGTACCACGAATGAAAGCATTTAAATCTGCAGTATTAACACATATTAGTCTCCTTAGACAAATATCAGGGGCTGTAAAACAAAAATATACAGAGATAATGGCAGATACTAAAAAATATATTCTTAGAGAAAAACGTGGAATTTTTAATGGTATAGGAACATTTTAGGAAAGCAATTACAGAAAACTTAGATGCTTCCGATGGCGAATATTTTAATGTTTGTATAGGAAAAATAACATAATGAATATCAAATCGAAAATCTTCTTAAAAATAAAATTTCAGTAACTACCTCAGTAATAAAAGAATTTAATTCAACTATTCAGAAACTTAAAATTGACGAAGAAACATTCAATAATGATATTATAGAAATTCGAAAATCAATAATGGATATTTCTGACGATCTGAAATATTATTCCTCTCAAATAGAAATATTAAATATTTGCGAACTATTAATGGAAAGTTATTCATTTCTTGAAAATTCTTTGATTGATATTATAAATTCAATTTTTTTCGCCCGTTTACGGATTTTACACAGTTCAATTATTACACCTTTTGATTTAATAGAATCACTAAAGCACATATCTCAATCATTGCAAAGAAATAATTTACCTGTGTTAATTAACCCTTCAAGTGTGGCTCAATATCTCTAAATCATAGAACTAAAGGCATATCAATATGATTCAAAAGTAATTTTTGTTCTCGAAATATCATTATTTGATCCAGAAAAATATATTCTCTTTCATTTATATCCAATACCAATATTGGATAATCGAACAGGTCTTCACCACATTCTTTCAATAACAAATAATTTAATTGCGCGAAACGATGATTCATTATTATATATCACAATTCGCAACTTGGAATCATGTAAATCTTTGAGCCGAACGCTAATATGTTCCAACATCCTACCATATCCAATAGACAGTGACGCTGTTTGTGAACCCCAGTTACTACGATTAATCAATCGCCTTCCAAGAACGTGCCAAGTTTCAATTATCCTAGCCAAAGACTATCATGTGCAACAACTTAATCAAAACTCCTGGTTAGTTGCCGTTGCAGACCCTCTACCTGTAACTATTAAATGTGGTTCCAGAGACGTTGTTACCCAAACAATCAGTACCAACGCCGTAATCAAACTTCAACCCGAGTGCAGTGCATTTATTGGCAGCACCAAAGTTCTAGCGAAGAAATTTGTAAATATTTATGACAATGTTACCTATAGCAATGTTATCCTGAGAAGATTCATATACCAGACTTGAAACCTCTTAAGTTACACCACATTGACACAGAAAACTTAAATATCGCTCAACATAAATTAAATGAATATTCTGATCATTTGGACAGACTAATCAATCAACCATTCGTAAAGAAACATATCGGTTGGTTTACGATCCTGACCATAGCTCTGATCATCAGTCTAATTATCCTGTACATATTTTGTAAATGTTATAGAAGAAAACCTAAGACCCTCAGTATTGGAATTGTCAATGCCAATAGTGATGACTACCCACTTTCTCCACCAAAGTCCAGAACAAATGTTGTACAATGGAGAAGAATATTTCCAAAAAAGCGACCAAACATACGTGTTGGTGAACCAACAGAAGAATCTGAAGAAATAGAACTTAACCTGAACAAACATTCAGCTTGAAAGTTGCTTCCACGTACCAACTTTCATCTTGATGGGGGAGTTGTTATATCTATTCTCACCAGCTGTTTCATCATACAAGTTATGCTAACCTTGGTTCCCAGACTATCAGCTGTCACCGCCAACGCAGGTATTCAGAAAGCCAAGCTTATCTCAATAACAAAGTATCACATATCAGTTAACGACGTAGATCATCCTATTCTCATAAACAGCAGGTGTTACTTGTTTACGAAAACAAGTCTATACCAAGAAAGCTTCATCAGTAGAACCCACGTCCTGACCCAAGTGTTCAAGAACGAAGTAAACAGTTCCCACTGAGTCAGCATAACGAAACATATAAATAGATATTTTTCTTTGTATACAGTAGTTCAATCTAGCTCGAATTCATTTGTTAAACGTTACTCTGTAATTTTGCAAATTCGAATGTATATATATTAAATTTGTATTTTTCAAGTAATAAAATAATTTTTAAAAAGTGATTTTGCAAGAAAGTGATTTAACATATATATCATTTAGTTTTTTTGATTATATTTACATTGTAGACACTATCGGTGGATACGGGTTGTTTTAAAAGTATTTGTGTGAGTCTGACAGTGTACAGTATGTATTTATGATTGATGGAAATAATTTATAACAATTGAATTAAATTAGATTGTGATATATTTGGCTGAGATTGTCAATGTCTTTCCGATCGTTTACTATGTATAGCCATCGAACGAATTATAAAGCGAAGAACCCATAAATTATACAATGGCACAAAACATATTGTAAATAATCGTGACAACAATAAAACAACTACATACATATCTTTGCCATACACTAAAGGTCTTTCTGAAAAACACATTCTCGGTAAACACGATATAACCGTATGCCACAAATCTAACAATACCCTTAAAACTTTATATAAACCACTAAAAAGACAGACACCAATTAAAAAACAATCAAACGTAGTTTACAGCATTCCCCGCCTAAACTGCCCCAAAAAATATATATGCATGACACACAATACCTATCAAATAGACTAAATGGGCATAAATATACAAAAAATGCTTCCACAGCACTACATAAACACGAAAGAGATATGGAACATGAATTTGATTTTTCGGGTACAACGGTACAACAACATTACCATAAACTTACATTCAAAGAAATGGTCGAGATAAAAAAAATACAGTAAACGATCGGAAAGACATTGACAATCTCAGCCAAATATATCACAATCTAATTTAATTCAATTGTTATAAACTATTTACATCAATCATAAATACATACTGTATACTGTCAGACTCACACAAATACTTTTAAACTTGCAGCCCGTATCCACCAATAGGTGTCTACAATGTAAATATAATTAAAAAAACTAAAAACGATATATATATAAAAAAAAACACAATAGAATTCTTTAACCAGTGTATCATTTACCTCCACACCGCCAAGCAAGGCAAAATAACATCTTTCTCAAGGTATGTACCCATATATATATATATATATATATGGGTAAAATTTTTATAATGGGACAATCGCCTGTTACAAGAGATCGTCAAAAAACACGATATATGACACAGTGAATCTACCCCTATTTGATAGGCAAGGTAATATTCTAACCGGTAAATAGAATATATAAGATTACATTCTTCATACTTTTTATGAATTTTACATTATATAGCCGAAATCCTCATTTCGGAAACGAGTCCAAATTCTTATTTTAAAGTTCCATACCCGTTGGTTTGATTACCTTTCTCATTTTAAATAAGCAAAAAAAGCAATGCATTCCTTAAATAGTCTATATTGCATAAGTTATATTATAAATCTCCCAGATAAAATCATATTTTTGAAATAATCAAGCATTTTATGGCCAGAGTGACAATCGTCATATCGGAAACCACACACTTCAGTTCAACTGCAGTTCAAATTTCCCGTACATATAAACCTTCAGATCCCCTCCTTAATATATTTTAGTACAGTGAGCGGGGTTGTTCATCAAAACATGTCGGTAAGTTTATGCAAATTGTTATATTTTTTTACAATTAACAAGGAAATATTGAAAAACTTATGCGTACCTTTAATATAGACCAGTTCGGAAACGATTTGGCTTAATTAGATAGTATATTTAAATGCAGTTACCATTTTTTTTTAATAAAACAGGTGTTCAGTAAGCTAATCTCAAAATTAGATGTCTCTCGATAGATAATGAAGATCACTGATCACTGAAGATCTCGCAAACATCATCTCGGAAACAGAGTCAAAAAACTACTATATCTGACACAGTGAATCTAACCCTATTTGATAGGTAAAGTAATATACTAACCGGTAAATAGAATATATAAGATTACATTCTTCATACTTTTTATGAATTTTACAGAATATTGCCGAAATCGTCATTTCGGAAACGGGTCCAAATTCTTATTTTAAAGTTCCATACCCGTTGGTTTGATTACCTTTCTCGTTTTAAATAAGCGAAAAAAGCAATGCATTCCTTAAATAGTCTATATTGCAGAAGTTATATTAGAAATCTCCCAGATAAAATCATATTTTTGATATAATCAAACATTTCATGGCCAGAATGAAAATCGTCATATCGAAAATCACACACTTCAGTTCAACTTCAGTTCAAATTTCCCGCATATAAACCTTATCCCCTCCCCAATATATTTTAGTATAGTGAGTGGTGTTGTTCATCAAAACATGTGGTAAGTTTATGCAGATTGTTATATTTTTTTTTACAATTAACAAGGAATATTGAAAAAGTTGTGCATTGCAACTGATCTTAGATCAGTTCGGAAACGGTTTCGCTTGATTAGATGCTATATTTAAATGCAGTTACTATTTTTTTC